>PVJD01012365.1:0-39644 GCA_004026545.1 Mormoops blainvillei | reverse complement strand
GAGGTGGCCACGTGCTCTCAGAATCTGTGAACATTGGTTTCCACGGGAACCGGAACCTTGTCCAGCACATCCTAGGCCACTGTTCTTTTTTTCTCTCTACAGTAAAGAAGGTATTTTTCTAATATGGGTGTAATGCATATTGCACATGTTATCCTTGAAACTGTCTGCTGTTTGAGAAAGGGAATTGTTTTCACTCTTCTGAAAATTAAAAAATTTTATTATCACGGTCCATAATCCCAGAAGCAGAGAGGAAATACAGTCATTATTTATTTAGTATTGACAAAACTTAGTGCTTGAAAAACAACTCAGAGCATTAATCACTTATCTAATGGGCTAAAAGCAACAAACATTAAAAAGTAGTAAAAGTAGAAAATTCTCTGTCAGAAGCAATTTGGTTCATAAAAAAATATTAAATATAAAATATAATTTTTCTTGATGACCTTCTTCAATTCCTTACTTGTAAACACATTTATTTTGCAATTTTTAAGAACTTTAGTTAGTATATTATAAACAAAGATCCAGAAAATAGAAAAGCATTAAAAGAATTTGTAAGAAAAAAGTCTTTCAACTTCGGGACCTTGAACCATGAATGTGGAGTTGAAATAACCTTGAATCTTCAGTCTCATTCTCATTTTTCCAAAAAATGAAGAAACTGAGCGGAATTAAGTGGCTAGCTCTGCATCATTCTGTTATTTTTTAGTATAACCAGCGCAGTGCAGATCTGCTTTATACATGACCTCAGTGACGCTGGTGGTGCTCCTGACTCACTGCCCAGAGCAGCACTGGGACTCAGATGCCCACAGGGACTCTGTTCTCTAGCACCACCATCACAGAACCTAGTACAATTGTCACTCTTCAATGGTGCAGAAATCACGTTCTACTATTCACATGTCTAGTGTCCGCCACAAGTCAGGAATAATGAGTGCTAACTCATATGCATTTGCGTTTCAAATATTTGTTTTTAAGTAGCTTGTTTGCTTCTATGGAAAAGTGAGTTTCCCTATTCTCTCCTATCTCAAGTCATTTATTCACCATTCCCATTCAAGAAAGCTGGTTTGTCTCTTTACCAGACAATACCTCTTTCTTATTTAATGGTCTGTTTAAGACTTGTCAGTGACATAAAGCCTCTGTAGGCTAATTCTTCCTCACTGTTCACTTGTTTTCACTCCAGTACTTCCTTCCTCTACTCTTCCTTTCTGCCCAGCTCTCAAAATGTGTTCTTTCCTTAATGCAATATTTTTTAAGATTTTACTTATTTATGTTTAGAGAGAGAGGGACGGAGGGAGAAAAGGAGGGAGAAAAAGAGGGAGAGAAACATCAATGTGTGGTTGCCTCTTGCGCGCCCCCTACCAGGGACTTGGCCCACAACCCAGGCCTGTGCTCTGATGGGAATTGAACCCGCGCCCCTTTGGTTTGCGGGCCAGCACTCAATCCACTGAGCCACACCAGCTGGGGCCCTTAATGCAAGTTAAAATTATTATTTCATATATTCATTGTCTAGGTTTTCTTTTAGTTGCAGTGATTTAAAAGCCAAACTAACAGTGACTTAAACTATAAGGACATCTACTGTTTACCTAAGCGGAATTCTGGAGGTAGGACTGTGCCTGGGAGACAGCAAATCAAATTAGACCCAAAGTTGTTTTATGGTTTCTGTGGTGGCAGAAACCAATCTGATTGCTGTCAGTCTGGGCTGAGCTAGTAATTGAAAACACCTACCTGAAGTGGAAGACGTGTGGGCAGAAAAATCAGCGGGCAGATCATGTCAGAGTTGGGTATGACACATACCACCCGGCTGAGATAAGCTGTTATAAAGGGCTTTGCAACAACTAAGTCCCACAGAAATCACAGGCCACAAATTTGTTTTCTGTGAAAATCAGACGGAGAATTGGGAAAAGGGGCTGTGACTTTAGTGAAAAACTTTTATTCATTCATCACACATTAAATGACTACCTGCTATCTTCTAGCCAATCTAGCCTTAGGAGCTCGGGATATTGATGATTGAAGACTATCCCTGTCCTCAAGTTCATACTCTGAGTGAGAAGGCAGACGTATAAATAATTACAATTCCATGTGATGGTTTTTCTAATGGGTATATATAAAATGGTATGAAAGCCACAGCAGACAGAAATTAATTCTGCCTGAGAGTATCAGGGAAGATACCACTGAGGGAAAGACTTTTAAGCAATGGAAGAGAGGAATTCCAAAGGCCAGAATGACACAGCAGAAACATGAATACAGTGGTATGAAAGAACACATGCCCTGGTTGGTGTGGCTCAATGGATTGGGTGCCAGCCTACAAATCAAAGGGTTGCTGGTTCCATGCCTGGGTTGCAGGCCAGGTCCCCATAGGGGGTACATGAGGGACAACCCCACACTGAGGTTTTTCTCCCTCTCCTACTCCCTCTTTTCCTCTCTCTCTAAAAATAAATTAATAAAATCTTTCAAAAAAGAATACAGTATTTTCAGTGAATAATAAGAAGGTTTATAGACTGTACTGAGCACATGGGTAAGATTGGAGGTGGGAAGTTGAATCAAAGAAGATGGTCATTAGAAAGTGGTCCTGGGTTAAGAAAATAGATGAGGATGCAGTTGAGCATAATTAACTGACCAATAGAGGGAATAGATATGGGGGAAAGTAACATTAAATTGGAGGAGACTCAAGGCTCTAGGTGTTGGTAAGTTCAAAGAATAGATCTGAGATCATTAAGTGGGGAAGAAATGTTTCCATAGGTTTGTTCAAAGGATGGAATACTGAAGTTTAAGATCTCAAATTTGGAGCCGTACCAGGAGACAAGAGCTAGTCCATGGCTTTAAACACCAAAGTAACTTGACTACAAGAACTCTCACATGAGCCAGGGGCATTAGAGGAGTTGCCCACATGGACTTTGAAATTACTCTCTTTAATTGGGTTCCTCTTAAAGTAGAACCCGAGACAAGATTTGAGTGCAAGAAGCTTATTTGGAAGGTGAACTCAAGAAGTAATTGTAGGAGAATGGGAAAGGAGCAGAAGAAAAGGAAGGAAGCCAATATTCAGGTGCATTGAGCACATTACTGTAAAAAATGGAACTACTTTAAAATGAAGCCGGGCTGCCATGCCCGGAGAACTACCTTGCATATCTTATGCCTTAAACCGTTGGAATGTCAAAACAAGGCAAAATAACCTTTGGACTGGTCCTAGGGCAACATCGTGTCCCAAAGAGCTGTTTGCAAAAGAACAAGAGAGCAGTTATTATGACTTCTGGGTTGATAACTACTGAAATAAATTTTTAAATGTTTAGAATTAGCATCACTACGTTATGTTATATGCATTAATACAAATGCCTTTCTTTGATTGTTGTAATTGTTCCTCTTACCCTTCTCATAAATACCCATTGCCTTTGTCTCCTGATCAGAACACTATTTGGGCTTCTGTCTGAATCAGTGCATTTCTGACATTTCTGAATAGCTAATCTTAATGATCTCAAATAAATGCTCTTTTTTTTTTTTTACCTTTCACTTTGAAAAGCCTTTTTATTTAGAGGTTATTATTAATACTGTGAACAACTGGGGCTGAATCCCACTGGGTACCTGTCACAGTAATCCACACTCCTTCTAGCGGAAAGAAAGCTGAGGTATTTCTTTCCCAAACTTCCTTTTGTCGATGTCTGAAGGCAGTTCCTGGCAGCATTAACTTCCTGACACTTCTGGCTCTAGACAAGAGTCACAGGTGCTTGGAGTAAGCAGTACCAGTGGATATTAGGGCAGTTAATGCAGTGGGACAGGGCTGTGGCACTGCCAGCATCTGCTATGTTTACCCCAAATCATCTTAGGAGTTGAGCTAAAGAGAAACTTTAGGGGTTGGACACCAGAACCCTCAGTGGCATTGGGTGAGTAACATAGAGGCTAGGAGGTGAAGCAAGAGGTGGCAAAGAAAATGTTATTACAGATCACAAATTCACACATTGCTGGTAAATATGAAAAATGCTTGGTGCGAGAGTTGGAATCCCTATTCAAATTTCCACTCAGTCAGGGGCTTCTGAGTATTATTGTAATTGAAGATAGGAAGTGCACTTCTGGTTGACATGCTTTTATAAGAGCATCATGAAGGAAGTTGCAGGACACCATTACTTTACTGTTAGCTGATGTTAATTGATGTTAACAAGTCAATGGAGTCACCCTACTGAGAGCCACCAAGAACTGGCTAGAACAAGATGGCTGGAGGGGTGCCATCCTCTCTGCTGAAACTTATCCTCCCAGCTCTAGCTCTGCTTGATTCCTCCCCTATCTTGGCACTCAGGGATATCACAGAGGGGCCCCTCCTGTAGCCATTCAGACCCTTGTCAAATTAAGAAAAGACTCCACAGCTTACTTGTGGTTGTGTCTGTGATTGAGAAACTCATCTCTGCTTTGGTGTAGGAATCTTCTAGACCTCTGGATTTTAGTGACCCTTCCTTTAAAAAAATTTTTTTAATTGTTTTTTTCCATTACTTATTATCCCATTTATACCTCCCTCCCCCATGCAATCGCCACACGGTTGTCCATGTCCATGTGCCTTTTTCCTTTTTGCTCAAACCCTCCACCCCTTAACCCCCACCCACCAGGACTGTCAGCCTGCTCTCTATCTGTGAGTCTGTCTCTATTTTGCTAATTAGTTCAGTTTGTTCATTAGATTCCACATGTGCGTGAAATCATATGGTATTTTTCTTTCTCTGACTGGTTTATTTCACTTAGCATATGGTCTCCAGGTCCATCCATGCTGTCACAAAGGGTAAAATTTTCTTTTTTGTGGTCGAGTGGTATTCCATTATGTAAATGTCCCACAGTTGTTTTATCCACTCATCTACTGATGGACACTTGGGCTGCTTCTGTATCTTGGTAATTATAAATAATGCTGCAGTCAACATAGGGGTGCTTTGGTTCTTTTGAATTAGGGTTTCAGGTTTCTTCAGATAAATTTTCAGAAGTGGAATTGCTGGGTCATAAGGCAGTTCCATTTTTAATTTTTTGAGGTATCTCCATACTGCTTTCCACAGTGGCTGCACCAATTTGCATTCCCACCAACAGTGCAAAAGAGTCCCCCTTTCTCCACATCCTCACCAGCACTTGTTTGTTGATTTATTGATGATAGCTATTCTGACAAGTGTGAGGTGATATCTTGTGGTTTTAACTGGCATTTTTCTAATGATTAGTGACATTGAGCATCTTTTCATGTCTATTGGCCATCAGTATGTCCTCTTGGAGAAGTGTCTATTCAGGTCCTTTGCCCATTTTTTTCAATTGGATTGTGTGTTTTTTTGGTGTTGAGTTTTGCAAGTTCTTTATAAATTTTGAATATTAGCCACTTATCAGATGTATTGACAAATATGTTTTTCTATTCAGTGGGTTGTCTTTTTATTTGGTTGATGGTTTCCTTTGCCTTGCAAAACTTTTTAGTTTGATGTAATCCCATTTATTTTTTCTTTTGTTTCCCTTGCCTGAGGAGATATATCACATAAAATATTGCTACAAGGAATACCCGAGATTTTACTGCCTGTATTTTCTTCTAGCAGTTTTACATTGGGGTCTAACATTTATGTCTTTAATTCACTTTGAATTTATTCTTGTGTGTGGCATAAGAAGGTGGTCTAGTTTCATTTTTCTGCATGTATCTGTCCAATTTTTCCAACACTATTTATTGAATAAATTATCTTTCGCCCACTGTATGTACTTCCTTTCTCTGTCAAATATTAATTGACTATAAAGCTGTATTTATTTCTTGGTTCTGTTCTGTTCCGTTCCTTTGACCTATGTGTCTTTTTTTATGCTAGTAGCATGCTGTTTTGATTACTATGGCCTTATAGTACACTTTGATATTAGGTGGTATGATTCTACCAACTTATTCTTATTTCTCAAGATTTCTGTTGCTGTTTGGGGCCTTTTGTGGTTGCAAATAAATTTTTGAAATATATGGTCTAGTTCTGTGAAATACATCATTGGTATCTTGATAGGAATTGCATTCAATCTATAGATTGCTTTGGGTAGTATGGACATTTTAATGATGTTAATTCTTCCTACCATGAACACGGTATGTGCTTCCACTTATTTGTATCTTCTTCAATTTCTTCAGTATCTTATAACTTTTCAAGAACAGGTCTTTTACATCTTTGGTTTGGCTCATTCCTAGGTATTTTATTCTTTTTGAAGCAACTGTGAATGGGATTGTTTTCTCAATTTCTCTTTCTGATAGTTCATTATTGGCATATTAAAATGCAACTGATCTCTGGATATTAATTTTGCGTCCTGCTGCTTTGCTGATTTCATTTATCGGTTCTAGTAGCTTCTTGGTGGAATCTTTAGGGTTCTCTGTGTACAGTATCATGTCACCTGCAAATAAAGACAGTATTACTTCTTCCTTTCCAATTTGGAGGTCTTTTATTTCTTCTTGCTGTCTGAATTCTGTGGCTAAGACTTCCAGAACTGCATCGAATAGGAGAGGTGAAAGCAGACATCCCTGTCTTGTTCCCAATCTTAAGGGGGACACTTGTAGTTTCTTCCCATTGAGTAGGATATGGCAGTGGGTTTGTCATACATGACCTTTATTATGTTTAGATATGTTCCCTCTATTCCCACTTTGCTGAGGGTTTTTTTTTTTAATCATAAATTGGTCCTGGATTTTATCAAATGCTTTTTCCACATCTATTGATATGATCATGTGGTTTTTATCCTTCATTTTGTTTATGTGTCATATCATGTTTATTATTTTATGAATGTTGTACCAACCTTGCATTCCCAAAATAAATCCCACTTGGTCATGGTGTGTGATCTTTTGGGTGCATTGCTGTATTCAGTTTTCTAATATTTTATTGAGGATTTTATCACATATGTTAATCAGCATTATTGGCCCATAATTTTCTTTCTTTGTAGTGTTTTTATCTGGTTTTAGAATTAGGATAATGCTGGCCTCATCAAATGAACTTGGGAGCCTTCCCTCCTCTTGAATTTTTTGAAATAGTTTGAGAAGGAGATATCTTAGTTCTTCTCGGGATGTTTAGTAAAATTTGCCTGCGAATCCATCCAGTCCAGGGCTTTTGTTTGTTGGGAGATTTTTTGATTACTGCTTCAATTTCACTAGGTGTAATCTGTCCATTCTGATTCTCTGATTCTTCCTGATTTAGTTTTGGAGGATTGTATGTTTCTTGGAGTTTATCCATTTCATCCAGGTTGTCCAATTTGTTGTCATATAATTGTTTATCATATTCTCTTATAATCCTTTGTATTTCTCTGGTGTCAGTTGTTATTTCTCCTCTTTCATTTCTGATTTTATTTGGGCTCTCTTTTTTTTTCTTGATGAGTCTGTTTAAAGGTTTGTCAATCTTGTTTATCTTTTCAAGGAACCAGCTCTTGGGTTTACTGATGTTTTTTTTCTTGTATCCTTTTTTTAGACTCTATTTCATTTATTTCTGCTCTGATCTTTATTATTTCCTTCCTTCTACTCACTTTGGGTTTTGTTTGTTGCTCTCTTTTATGTTCCTTTAAGTGTAAATTTAGATGATTAGAGCTTTTTCTTGTTTTGAGATAGGCTTATAATGTTTACTCATTCTTTCTTTTTTTATCATTTGCCATTTTGAGCCATCAATCCCAGATTATACCTTTCAATGGTCTAGTAGCATGTTTTGACAACCCTCAAATTACAAGAGTCCTGTTTTTTAACACAACATAATTCTGTGTTTGAAATACTGTGTTTTTATATACCAATAGTCTACTAAGTTTATCTACCAAAAATTTATGAACTAAGCATCACAATAGTTTCTTCATATCTTAACATCACAATGTGTGCATATACTTATTATTTAAATGTGGTTTATTATTTAATCAAAATTTAAAGTACAATACCACATCATCTCCTACTGTGTTCATGAATGTTGGTGGGTGTACCTTTATTACTTATTTATAAACCCTCTGTCAACAGCAAAAGCCAATAGCTTAAAAAATTATGTCTGTTTTTGTGTTACAGGAAGGTTTTATTCAACTTTTCTTTACATTAAGGACACAAAAGTGAGAAACATGCATTTAAAATACGAGGCTTAATAAGTAAAAGAAAGGAGGAGAGGCTGTATTATTTCACATTTTTGAAATTTTATTTTTTAGTTACAGTTGATATTCAGTATTATTTTATGTCAGTTTTAGGTATACAGCATGGTAGATAGACAAGTAAATAATTTACAAAGTGATCCCCCTGATAATTCTAGTACTCACTGGCATCATATGTGTATATAGTTATTGCAATATTATTGACTATATTCCCCTATGCTATACTATACATATCTGTGACATTCTGCAGCTATGAATTTGTACTTCTTAAACCCTTCACTTTTCTTACCCTGCCTCCCAACTTCCCTCCCATTTGGCAACCCTTAATTTAATCTCTGTAGCTGTGAGTCTGTTTGTTTTGTTTGTTCATTTACTTTGTTCTTTAAATTTCACATATAAGTGAAATCATATGGTATTTTTCTTTCTCTGTATGATTTATTTCACTTAGCACAATACCCTTTAGGTCCATCTATGCTGTCATGAATGGTAAGATTTCATTGTTCTTTTTTATGGCTAGAGTAATATTCCATTGTATGTATGTATTGCATCTTCTTTATCCAGTCATCTATTGGTGCGTATTGCGTTGCTTCCATATCTTGGTTTTTGTAAATAAATCTATAATGAACACAGGGGTGCATATATCTTTTCACCACATTCTTACTACATATAATTGATGAACGTTTCTGCATCGGATCAATTCCTGTTGTTTCTCAAACGTACCTACATAACTACACACATTTGTAGATCAAGTGTTACACAGTAATACCTAACTAAGTAGACTTGTATTTTGAGAATTACATTCTAATTGTAAAATGTGTATAGTTTCTTAATCTATAGCAAGTTATTATCTACATAACAATGATACTTTTTCCGCTTTCTGTATTTTCCATTTATTTACAGAAACTGGGTGGTGGATACAGGTGTTTTTGTGGGTTGCTTGGGAACCTAAACATTAGTAATGTTTTCTTTAGGAAGTGAAATAAAGGAAAGACTACTTAAACTGGAAAGCTGAAATTCTAAACTAGTTGAAAGCTTGATCACTACTTCCAAATACAAATCAAATTATTAATCAGATTTTATGATAAGCATTCTTAAATACCAAATAGCATATTCTTTACTAACAATACTGTCCCCTGAGAATCTGTAGTCCTTGTTTGTGGTTCTATTTCAGGAGTAAAGGTGTCCTTTTAATTCACCTACCAGCCATAATAATTCATACGTGGCACACTCTCAACTAAATCTTTAATGAAAACTCTTAAAATAGCTGTCGAGAATAAATGAAGTTGCAACTCTGAGAAGGTGGGCATCTAGATTGTGCCCTTCAGAGACACAGAGCCCAGTTTTGCCCTGAAATCATGCTCGGCTTGCTTGATACTCATACCTCTGTCATATCAGAGTGCAGCAGACAATGCTTGCCAATAGTCATATCCTCCCCTAAAGCCACTGTTTATCTGAACAGCCCTTCCAAAATATACATTCTTTCTATCTCCTAGTCTCATCTTTGACCTAGGTTCATATATGACTTCTTGGAACTCAGAATTACTTGCACTTATTCATTCATTAATATTAATCCTTAATAACCAAATTACAGCTATAAAACATTTACACCTAAAATGATAGCATAAAAAGTTAGTCATTTAGTCATATGCAATGGAGTGCCTGATTTCCCCTATCTTTAGATACATAATCGTAGAAGTGGAGAACAAAGGCTTACAGTAAAATTAAGGAGGGTCTTAAATGAGGTAGCATCATTTGCATTCTTGCATTCACCAAAGACCACACATGGATTAAGATAAGTTATCAACCTCATCACTCTTGGCATTTGTGGTTAGATCATTCTTTGCAGTGGGGGCTGTCCTGTGCATTGTAGAATATTTAACAGAATTTCTAGTTTCTACCCTCTAGGTACTAGTAGCTTCCCAAGTCCTGACAATTGAAACTGTCTCTAGATGCTGCCAAATGACCCCCAGGGGGACAAAATTGCTCTCAGTTGAGAATCCTTGAATTGACAGGAAGGTCGAAGGAAACTATTCGTTTCATATAAGTAATAAAACTCACAGAACTCCTGCAGGAAATAAACTCATGCAGCAGAAAACAGGTTGGTTTTTTTATTAGTTACCCTATACACCCCCAGACCATGTTCTAGGTTGCTGCTTGGGTGCTAACAGTGAAGTCCATCTTCTCAGTAAAAGGAACCAAAGAGGAAAATAAGCCACTGAAATGATAAATGATATGGAGACACACTGATGTCAAGGGTAAAGATATTATAAATACTGCTACATCAGTTAATAATCCACAAGACTTTCAAAACAAATTTTTGGGTAGTACTCATTCAACATTTAAGTGTTTTAAAAAACATTCTAAATAAATGTCTCCGTTTAAAACCCCTACTTGTTTAAAATAAAAATGATCTTTTAGCTTTGTTTTTCTAAATAAAGTTGGAAATCCATCAACCATAGACCTTATCTAATTAAGTAATTCTTTTTTTTTAACCAGGAAATAGACAGTGGGTTTTTCATTTCATTGAACGGTCGCTGCAAACTCAAATGCTATGGTCTCTATTATCTCTGCTTGCCACTGGGCTTGCCAGTTAAGGTCACTTCAATGTGAATAGAAACGGGGGAACTCCGCTGTGGACATTTAAAACTGTGTAATTCCACCGCGGACATTTAAAACTGTATTTTTAACAGTCATTTCCCACCCATTTCTTTCTGCCCCCCAACCATACCCCCTATATCCAAACATATGCTTTGTACTTTCAGGAAGGAAGGAAAGCAACCCAGGAGGTATAAAATGAGCATGATTCAAATGTTTTATCAGCTGGAGTCCTAGCCAGCAACCAATTTTCACAAACTCTTGTACGTTACTCAAATTATCATAATATTATTCAAATAATCATAACACAGCATTGGGTCTCTGACCTATTAATTATCCTTTCATCCATTCCCTCCCTGCTGCCGAGTTAATTAGTCAGATGGTGGGGTCTCTGCTTTATGTACATTATCTCAACCACAGAAAGCCACAAAGTTGTGTCAAGAACTGTAGTTAGAGTCATCCTTTTCCATCCTAATAATCATGTATGCAAATTATGTTTTAATCTTTTTTCCTTGTTAATAGCCTTACTATTCAGAGGAGAGCAGGCTTCCCTTCATCCCTTTTCCACTGAGTGTATTTTTTCAAAGAAGAAATGAGTGGTACCCAGCCACACACCAGCCCAAAATGCACTCCTGCCCTAGTTTTTCCTCTCCTTCATTACAGGAAGCCACTCCTTAGACATGTGGAATTCTCTTTATCCTCTCCTTTGAGCCTCGAAGCTGTGATTGACTGTCTTTGACTGGCTAGGGCTGTGGGACATGGTCCGGTTGGTTGTCTGTTGTGCCAACCAGGCTCATCATTCAGCAATCGAATCCCCAGCAGTTCACATAGTAGCTCCCTGACATTCCTTTCTCAGGTACCAGTAGAATTTACCCTATGACATTAGCTTCTGTAAGCAAATAAACATTAAGCCACATATTTCCTCTCAGAAATACCATGAGGGTACTAAATTTCTTAAATATACCTCTAAACAAATGGAATGTACTTTCTGTCAATTTTTTTTTTTAAGTAAAAGAGTCCCTTTTAGATTGGGAAGGAAGGTTATATTTATGAAGGAAAAATTGAAATGAGCATAGTTTTTTCCATTCTATCAATGAAAGTTGAGCCTGGAAAGAACCTACCATAGATATTTCAAATACAGGAAATTTAATACAATGAATGGATTATTCAGTCCTATTCATTCTTCACTAAGAAGCCAAA
The DNA here is from genome assembly GCA_004026545.1 of Mormoops blainvillei. NCBI lineage: Eukaryota > Metazoa > Chordata > Mammalia > Chiroptera > Mormoopidae > Mormoops > Mormoops blainvillei. The sequence continues at coordinate 27,800 of PVJD01012365.1, read as the reverse complement.
TAGGGAATGGAGGCAGCACTGAGATTAGCAATAGCAGGAAGCCACAAACAACTCTAGAGGGGAAGGTGTCACACGAACTATAATCCAGAACCCAGGCATCCATCTGAAGCTAGAACCATGGAGGGGGCTGCCAAGGCTACTGAAACTATAGACTTTGGGAAACCACCCCATGGGGAAGAAATAGGAAGGGAGAACTACCATGGCTGCTTCCATCTTCCTGCTGTCTGAGCTCTCAGCAGGCCTCTACCGATGGGACTTAACTACAAGTTAGATACAAGGAGACCTGGAGAACAGGATACTAGTATCCATCTTCCCTTCCACTGATAGGTGAGTGAATACAGAGCTAATTGACATCAGTTAAATAACAGGTCCATGAAGCCCCCATACAGGTGCACATAGAGTTAAGCCCCACTAATCTAGAATACATGAGAACTCACAAGAAGTTTACCCCAGTCTACATGATTAAAGAATAAAGTTAAGGAGGTTAAAAGAATAAATAAAGTCAGCTTAAAAAACCCCATCTATTTTAAGTATTTTGGGTAGGGTATAGGGTGTTGGTAGAATAATGACCCTAGAGAGGTATCTAAGTTCTAATACACAGAACCTGTGAGTGTGTTACTTTACACGACAAAAAGGATTTTTCCATATGTGATCAAGGTTAAATACCTTGCGTTCAGGAGATTGTTCTAAATTATCTGGGTGGGTTCAATCCAATCATATGAACCCTTAAAATTGGAGAATCTTTCCTGGGTGCAATGAAAGAGAGAATATGATGGGAAGAGCTGTCAGAGAGATGTGAAGAAGACTCACCTATTACTGGTTTTAAAAATGGAAGAAAGGAGCCAGAACGTTTGTAGCTTCCAGAAGCCGGAAATATCAAAGAAACAAATTCTACCCATCTCATCTGCTGCCATTTATCAATTTTCCCACTTCTAACTCAATCCATTCTTTCCACCAGCATATACACAGGCTAGCATTTCTTCCATTTTGTTAGAAAATAAATAAATAAACAACCTTCCTGTGACTTCAGTTCTTCAGAAATTATGACTCCTTTCCTTAGCTCTGTTTTGCAGTACGCCCTTTACAATAATTTGTCTGCGCTTGTTCTGTTTAATTCCACATTACCCATTCTCATTTAAACTCACTCCAATCCAGGCCAACTGCTCCCACCTCCCCAGTAATGGTCAATTCTCAGTCCTCACCTTACTTGACTTAGCAGCAACATTTGACATGTTTTTGATCACCTCTCTTCTCCTGGATACATTTATTTTTCACTTGCCTTCTGAAACACGCGTTCATCTGCTTTTCCACCTTCCTTGTGGATCATAGCTTCTGAGTCTCCCTTGTTGTTTGTTCTTCTTCTCCCTGACCTCTTCGGCTGGCTGGTGTACCCCAGGAGGCAGACCAGACGGTGGCTATCTTCTCTTCGCTGTTTACATTCATTCCTTGGATGATCTCATCCCTTCTCATGAATTTAAATATCATCTATACACTGATGACTCCCAACTTTACACCCAGTCCAGGGTTCTTTCCAGAACTATAGGCCCAGATATCTAACTACCTACTTGCCACCTCCAGTAGAATGTCTAATAGGCATCTCAGCTTAGCATGGTCAAACTGAATACTGAATCTTGCCTCTAAACCTGCTCCACTTCAGGCATCCCCATGTCAGTTTATGGTAACTCCATCCTCCCATCAGCTCAGGTCAGAAACCTCCAGGTCATCCTCGATTTCCTCTTTTCACTTGTACCTTTGGACTGTACCTTCAAAATGTATACAGATCTCAGAAACAATGAACATACCTAGCAGCTACTTACCAATTTTTCACTAAAAAGAACCAGGAATTCTTGAAGAAATGGCAGATAGATTCTTGGGCTGAGGCCAGGAAAGTACAGAATGGGCCGGGAGCATCTTATTCTGCCAGAAGTAAGAAAGTGCTCAAGTTATGGTAGGGACATGTCAGAAGGACACAGGACCTGGCTTGAACAGGTTCCCACTAACCAAATCTGAAAGCATCTAAATAGATGTGAATATATTTTTCTTCGGTGGCAAAGGGAATTAATGTTGCAGATAGAATTTGGAACTAGGGTTGCTCATTAACTGACCTTAAAATGAAGAGATTGTCCTGAATGATCGGGGTACCCTCAATCTAATCGCATGAGCTCTTAAAGCAGGGAAACCCTTCCTGGATGTGGTCAGAAAGAGAGGGGACAACAAATGAAGGGTCAGAGAGATGTGATGTTGCTGGCTTTGAAGATGGATGGAGGGAACTCAGAGCCAAGGAATTCTGGAGTCTGGAAAAGGCAAGGAAAAGAATTCTCCTCCCGAGCCTGTGATGCCTTGATTTAAAGAGTATAGGACTTCTACTCTACAGAGCTGTGGGATAATGAATATGTTATTTTAAACCACTAAATTTGTAGTAATTTGTTAAAGCAGCAGCAGAAAACTTATACACACTGTGGCAGTGGAAAGTTGTTAACAGTGGGAAATTGTAAGCCCCCCCCCATTCTTTTGACACTATTTCTGTAAGAGCTGACTGACTAATATGTAGCTTGTAGATAAACACCATGTTTGTATATGAATCCAGGAGCTAACTTCAAAAGATACAAACCCTGACCTTCACGCATTGCTGTTCCAGGAGACTTCCTGACCTTCAACTGTGGAGCCAGGGTGATGTGAAGCCAAGATGAGACACACCAGACCATCACTGTCTTTATCGGCATTGACTGTGCTAGTCTGCATGTAGAGAATGTTTCAATCCCTCTTCTTGATCTCTTTGTCCTGTTCCCCTCTCCCTCCTTATAAAAACCTCTGCCTCCCCTGAGATGTGGAGATGGGCTTTGATATGTAAGTCCCCCATCTTCCCGAGAGATGGGCTTTGAGACATGCGTCCCCCATTTCCCAGGTGGCTGGCACCTGATAATAAACCACTTACCTTTACATCAGCACCTAACCCTTGAGTATTGGCTTTCATTGTGGCAAACAGCTGGACCTGCTTTTGGTTATAATACCTAAAATGACTACAACTCCCAATTCCCTATTGAGGCGGCATAATAGGAAGCTAGGAAAATTTCTTGGCAATTGGGATAGGGAAACCGAGGCAGGTAGCTGAATACAACAGTCGAGCATTTTACGGCTTGGTGCAGATGGTCGCAAAAGGGAAGGCCCCAAGAGCGTGCCAGGGGGCAAAACTGGGAAGACAATTCCCAGCCCCTAGGGTAACCTTTCCTCCCCTGGTCTTTCCTATTTGAAGATAAGATCTAGGCCTCAGTTGTATTTCAGTTCCAAGCCCAGAAAAGTAGCAAAACCAGGTGGGTGACACCAGAACCAACTGCAATGACTAAAGACCCCCTGCCATCTCACCGACCAATCAGCAGAGGCCATGACCCTGAAGGAACACACCTGGGAAACTGGTGAATATTCTACTGAAACCATCTCCCAAGACCTCCCCCGAGATTCCTCCCTTCAAGAAAGACATAAAACCCTCAAGACAAAGGACCCAGTGCTCACACTCTCCCACCGTGGGACAACCCCTGCCATTTCCTGTTTCCTCTTCCTCCCCGACTTCTTTCCCCAGAGGCACACCTCTCTGTCTCCTGAACTCTAAGGCGATGGGCAGCAGCCACTTGTCCCAGGCTAACCCCCGAACCTGTCCCCAAAGCTCAAAGCCCTGAAGCTGACTTCCCAGCGGGCGCAAGCAGCCCGGCCTAGGCTCTCTTGTTGCTTCTTCTACGCTAAGCCCTCCTTTGTTTCGCTGTCCCCAGCTTTCATAAATGGACCCTCAGAGTCACCTGGACTCATGTCAAATCTTTCCTACATGAAGTCAAGAGCCCACACACTACAGCTGACCTTCGGCAGGCCCGTTCTGGGCCAGGTCACCTGTCCGGTAACAACATTTTGCTATATACTTATTTGTTATTATTTGATGTCTGTTCCCAGTAACTCACAAAAGGCAGAGTTTGCCTGCTTTATTTTCCTGTGTCCACAGTACCTAGAGATGTACCTGAACAGAAAGAACGCTCAATAAATGTTGGTTGAAGAAATATTGAATTTGTGAGTTTACATTAATAAGAGCAGCCATTTCTGAAACTGTTTTTATGTTATCAACCTGAAACAGCAGATTTAAACTTTGCCATAACACCTTCAGTCTTCTCTTCAGAATCTACTTTTAAACAATTTCTATATGGGTGACTTTGATTTTCCTGCAAAAAAATTTCACAAAATGGCAATAAATCGATGCATCCAGGGCTGATTTTTTTTTTTAAGGCAACTCCCACTGATCAGCAGGGGTAACTTCCAAACTCACTTTAATAAATGGAAAACATTTCACCAATTTCATTTACTGTTTAGAGAACCTCCTCCAGCCGTAAATCAGCTCTATGGCCAAAGAACAGAGCAGGGAATTGTCCAAGTCCCTTTGCTGAGTAATTCCAGAAATGCCTGCAGCTCTACAAAGGAGGGATCTGACATTAGAAAGCGGGAATTTACAACCTAAGGAAATGCCCCAGTTGGGCAAAACAAAACACCAGGCTGAAAGCCCCAGGAGCTCTTTTCTGTCTTCGCTTACAAAAGTCCTCACATCTCTGTAAAATATTTTTTTCAATGAAGCAAATTAATCCATAAAAACTCAGCCTAAATTGTAACTATGACTGTAAGTTTTTATCTTTGGCATGATTCTAAGGTTCCAAGAGATAATCACATAAATAAACTGCTGTAGGTCTGTTTGGCTGAAATGGCATTCTCCTGAGGACTTGATAGAAACCTTTGTCCACCATTGGGAAAGAGCTCAGGTCACTTTCTGTGACCTACAAAGTGGCATGACCTGCCTGGGTAAACACCAAGAGAGGTGAACGCATCTTTAAACATGGCAAAGTGTTTTGGAGCACAGCTTTGCTCAAGAAGCTATCTTAGATTCATAATAAGGATGCAATTTTTCCAAGATAAAAAACAAGAATGATTTCCTTTCATTTGCAAACACATTGTTTACATTTGCTAATTTCATTAAATGGAACAAAGATTCTGATCTGTTGGTTCATCTTTTTCATCAGAGTAGCATACCTTAGCATCAGAGTTCCATGTAATCAAAATCAAGATTCTATGAATTGTTGCTGAAAATCTATATAAACTTTTCTTACCAAGCCTATAAGCATTGCTCATCCAAATTGCACTAAAACTGGATATATTCTTAATTGCCAGTTTGCCAAATTTTTTTCACACCAACATTAGGACACTCTGTATCTACAGGATAAACTCAGATGTGGGGCAGGTTCAGGTGGATTTTTTAAAAGCTTAAAAAGAAATTCATGAGGTTAACTCTTGATTTAATAATGAAGAAATGTTGGATTATAGGGTGCTGAGCAATTAAACAAAGATTTATTGAAACATTTGTTCTCATAGTCAAAAGTTTTTCTTGCATAAAAATATCTTCTGCCAAATAATTGTACGCTCATGGTCTTATAGCTTTGGAGAATTACACCCTACATGTGTAGAGCAGGCAGAAACTGTATGTTTTAAATGTCATTAATGACCTGCTTGAAGAAATAAGAAACTCATTGATTTAGCTGACGTAGGCACCTGGAGAGAATAGGGGAATGGAATTCAAAATGACCTTGCTAAATTGTAGAAGCCGATAGATGTAGGCAGAAAGACACTCAGAATTACGAGCACAATAATCACTTTAGAGTAAAAATAGGGCAAAAAAGTATGTCAGAAGAAAGGGGCAAACCTGTTTAACAAAGGTGGGCATAAAGATCCTAAAAGTTTTTGAACTGAAGCTAATTAAATAACAGATTAATTAATAAAATAAATGAGTAATTAGAGCAAGCGCAATATGTACTACAATTTTAAGTCCATGTGTGGAAGAAGAGTTAAAGAAAGAGTTAGAAATCTCTATAGGATTCAGAAAACAAAACTAGCAGGATGAAAGTTTTATAAAAGTTTTGTTTTAGAAAAAGGAAATATAATTTATTGAACACCTATTATATGTTAAGTAACAGAAATGAAAAATATTTCCCATTTGGCTTCAAGGACTTGTGAGTCTAATAAGAAGAATATAAGGAAGTAAACAATATAATAAATGAGTATTTTGGTAACAGATTGATACAGTAACTAGCAATAATCTTTAAGCATGAGTAATAATAATAATAATAATACTGAAGCATGAAGAGGTACGAATGTTGCTCAGTTTGGTAAGTGGCAGAGGCAGAAATTAAAGCCAAGTAATCCAATACCAGAGCCATGCTCTTAACTTCTCTATACACTGACCCCTGTCTAAGGGCACAAAAATCGAAGGTTGTAAGGACAGCGAGTTAGTGACCACAGGTGTTGACATCTAAAACTCAAGCTTAGAAAGCCAATTTCTACTGGTCTCTATCAAAAAAGCCTCACCAAGCTGCAACCTGGAATTAAACAGGCCATTTCCACAGAAAACGTGGGACTCCACACTTGCCCTTCATATCAGACACGTTCTTCTCCTTGGTATAATATTAATTTGGGAGGAGAGAGGAACAGGGACTTGCTTAAAAGAGCCCAAGGAACATAGGAGTTTATCCTAAGAGCAGAAGCAGAAATGCGTAGAGTAAGAACCTGCACCATTGGGCCAGGCCTTCTTGGAAACCCATTGAAAGATAAAACCTCTAGCCTCATGAGAAGAACAGGCATGCAAAGGGTCAGCCTCAGGGAGATGAACCAACTGGGGAATCCGTATCTATGGCAGCTCTAGGGACCCCCTCAGCAGCAGGAGTTGAGGGAGGTTCTGTGGTCAGGGCGACTTGGCTCTTCGGGCTTTGTTTTTCCTGGTCCTCATGCTGCCACGTAAACATCTCACCCTCCCTCCACTTAATTCCCTCGCTGTCTCGCCGTTTCTGCCAGCTCGCGGGTTCTGCTTCCTCACGATGACAAATTTGTGTGGGCCTGACCACCTCAAACTTTGCTCTTTAGCTCTTGCTCATTCCTTCTGTAAATCTCATCTCAAATTTTTTACTGAAACAAGTGCTGACTGGCCACGCTCAACTCATTATTTCTATTTAAAGAGAGCTTTGCATTATCAACTGACTGTATAGGCTGTAGGTCAGCCTACCAAATGTTTGACATCTGCTTGAATTGGCCTTGTGTTTAGAGCAATTTGTAAGCTTTTCAGGGGGTGGGGTGGGATTGTGAGGAGCAGGGCAGGCCAGTGTGGGTCACATGTCTGGCCACTGTTGCTCAAGGAATGGAGTAATAGAAGGCTATTCACACAGGTGCGAACCAATATTTATTGATCTTTAGAATGTGCTTAGTGCATACATCCCATTTAATCTCACAACCATAAGAGGTAAGCTTTATTGCCCCTATTTTCAGGTGATGAAAGTAGTTAAGTCACTGTCTGTGGTGGAGCTTACATTTGAACAAAGTTTGCCTGACTCCCAAGGCCTCCTTCTTCCCACAATGCCATGCTGCTTTGCACCCTTTCACCCTTGCAAGCCAGAACTAACAGGAGCACTTGAAGGTGCTATAAATAGTTTTGACCATGCTCAGAGAAGAAAATCTAGATAAAACAGATATTCTATATATTTGGTGTCATTGTTCTGCAGAGAATTTTAAGACAATAATATCCTCATTTTGCTGAAATTAAATGTTGCTCAAAAGCAAATACCTGAACCAGACCAAAAATAAACAACTGTTTGTGTAATATCTTCTCTGGGCAAAACTCTTTATGTAATGTCCTTAAACTACTTTAATCCTCAAACAACTCCACCAAGTAGGTACTTCACTATCTCCATTTTACAGATGGGAAAACTGAGGCAGTGTGGGAAGAAGTACTTGCCCAAGATCAGCCAGCTAAAACCAGCAGAGCCAGGATTCAAATCCAACCCACGTGCCCCCCTTGTCCTTGTGGGCTACGTTCCTCTACTATTCTGTGGTTTTCCTGGGCATGTGTGAAAACACTTAGATGAACATAGTTTAGCTGCCCTCTGAGGAAATGGGAAAAGTTTTCTATTTTTTAGATGCAAATTTTGAAGTTTTGCTACAATAAAAAAGATGTGTAAATCTATCATGTGTTAAAGCCTGTCAAGATTTTTAAAAGCCGCTCCATTTTGAATTATTGTTTAAGCCTTATAGAATCACCCTTCCATCTGTTTAGGACTGAGATGTGAAGAGCTATGAGTCACAAGGAAGTCTGTAAACAATACACTATCAAGCATTAATTGTATCATTTACTCTTGAAAAAAACATGGTTCCTGAATATCAAAGTGTTCTCGCTGTTGCTATAACAACTTCAGCTTGCTGTTGTGACTTCCTCTGTTCAAGGCAAATGCTTATGTTTACCAGAACTTAAGGTTCAGGAGGTTTACAAATATTATGTATCTGTGATGCATGTCACTTAGCCAATTCATTTATAAAGAAAAATAATGAGCAACTGATAGAAGGTAATGAATGAAATTCCTCGGGAAATGAGCTCAGAGAAGATTTGAGGGAAGCATGCTCTGAATAAGGCGCTGTCTGCCTGTGGCCAAGCATTATTCCTACACCAGAACTCACGCAGCATTTGAACCAAGGCTCAGTTGCTCTGCACCAGTTGTAAACGCACTGCCCAGAACAAGGCCTGGCCACAGCCATCCACTCAGTAAATGATAAACGAATGCTGGAATCCTCCCACTCAAGGCCACAGCCAGTTTGTGGTCTCTTTAGGTGATCTTCCATTGATACCAAACGGAAACATCACACTTACCTAGAAGTCAGGTTTTTGAATACTCGCTTTAGTCTTGATTTTCCAGCATTGAAGTAATTGAACTCTGTTTATTTACAAGCAATTAAATGCTGCTGAACTGTTAATATTCAAGGAAACAGAGACCAGAGTTCAGGAAAAGTGATAAATTGTTTAAATTATAGAGCTATTTTAATCATGATTGCTCCCTTCAAATATAAATGAGTCTGATCAGCAACAATGCAAGGAACGTGTCAAAGGCACTGATAAACTAAGAGCACTGGTAACTTTGAGACATTCTTCCTGCAAAAGAGAGTTCCCCCAGGCGCTGTTGAGCACGTTCAAAAAAACCCATACTTCCCACACCCCTAGTCTGACAGTTAAAATGTCAGCAGACACTGGGGCAGGGGCATGTCCACATTTTGGAGGAGGTCTTGCTCTGTGATCCTTTGTGGATCCTTCACAAACCATAGAGATAGTGAAGAAAGCAGAACCCGAAATTGCAAGCAGCAAGGCCTGCCAGACCCCGTGGGTGGGGACAAAAAGGAAAGAGCCAACAGGCATCGTTACCTCATTGTAAAACCTCCTGTCTCACACATGCTCTGCTTCTGGGCAGGTGTTCAGGGCCATACTCTGGTAGAAGCTGAGCACACCTCCCGGATTCTTTTGTCCTTCCTCTTCCTCCTATGTCTCTTCCTCTACTACCTGCTCCCTTACCCTCCCCCTCCCCTGTCCACACATCCAGTAAAGTACATAAAACTAGTTTAAAGTAATTGTGTGTATTGCATCATATAGGGGGTCCTACTCAAAATACAAATACATCCTGAAGAGTTCGGGATGTTTCGAGGTCGTGAGAACAATATTGGAAAATTGGGGAGGTACCAAAGAAATACACCACTCAAATACCTTGGTGAGTCTCTAGGGAGAAAAATGTGGTAACTGGAAAGTTATTTTAGGAATATTTAGAACACGATTCTAAGATACCATAAGTGTATGAGGCATCATAGGTTTAATAGTAACTTTTCAGGAGGAAAAAGGCCCATGAATTAGTTGTACAAGTATACACTATTAATAACTGAAAAAAGCATTCATATATCCATATAATTATAGGCTAGCTTTCTTTTTCAGTGTAACTAGCAAAGTTTGCGTCAAAGACCTGTTCTTAGAGAATCTTTGGATTCATTCTCTCCCATGACAGATATGCCTGGCATCAGAGTGACAGGCTGTTTCTTATACCCATGCTCATCATTTTGGTTTCTTTAACTCTTGAAGATTGACAGTATAATTCTGAGGGATATTGAAAAATATTAGCATTTCTTCTGCATTCCCTATTTGGTTAAACTAATAGTTTCATATTTTCCCTTCATTAAATTACATATCAGTAGAAGTTAAACAGCTTTTCTTGAAAGTCAGTCTGAAGCTTTTGACAGATATGTTACTTATAAAAGTTGAGTTTGTTCATGGCCCATCTTGGCACGGTGTCACCCTCAAGGGAAAAACCAATCTTAATGTCCAGGAATAATCAAAAAGCAATTTAAATTTTTAGTGCAATCTTTTAAAAATGCCAGAAAAGGAGTTTATTTATATCACATAAAAAAGCACATTTAAATACTTTTTCTCCATCTCTCTCAGTCATTTCACCCATTCAGCTCCCCACCAACAGAAAAAACAAAACAAAACGAAACAGCCCCTAAAACTCTGTCGAGCACCCCATCTACTACTGGCTGCTCCCCTCTCTCTTATCTTCCCTCCTGCACCCTGAATCTCTTTCTCTTTTCCATAAGCAACCCTCTGCCTTTCCCAGCATCAATAAGCCAAGTTGGCTGTCTTCCTCTCACCCATGACCCAGTTACCTCCAGAAAAAGCCCAGAAACCAAGAGTCCGGAGACTTCTCAGTGGCAGGAAATGGGAGTCAAAGGCCTATACTGTCTTGTCAAGGGTAGACAGTCAATGCTCGAGTAATGATTATTCACATCCTTAAGCTGATGATTTCCTAAATCTCCTAACTTTGAAATATCTTGTTTATGCAGGATTCGACTACTTCTTCTGCCTTAAATTGAATTGCCTGCCAGGTGTCAATCAAACTTCTGTGTGAAAAATAACATGAGTGCATTTGAAGCAACCATCAACAAATCTAAGTTTAATTAAAGTTCAATATTAATTACTCAATGGTTAATTTTGTATATTTTATACATTTTCAGCTAACTGCATCAGGACGTATTAATCTCCATGCAATTGGCAATTTTCTCTATCATTGGTTGTAAGAGGCACCTTAATTTCAGAATGGTCACTTAGCTAAGGAAAAATGGTATTTGGGGTCCCCTATGGCCTCTGGGGTTATATATAGTATATAAAAGGAAGTTCATTATTAAGAAACTGAGCTCAATTTTTTTACGTTTTGCCTGAAAACCATGCATTAGTGCATATCTAATTAGGTTAATAAAGCACCTAATTCTAAACAACTTTGTGGTTTCCCCATTAAAAAAAATTAAGGTATAACTTACATACAGCTTTATTCACCCACCGAGCACACAGTTCAGCAAGCACATATAGCCATGCAACCACCACCTCAGTCAAAATATCAAACAGTCCCTATGATTCGTCTTTTCCAGAGTGCCATATAGATGGAATACCACACTATGCTTTTTGAGTATGGTTCTCTTCGCTTTTCATTTGGCATTTACATTTCATACATGTTGTTGAGTGTATCAGTAATTCATTTCCTTTTATTACTGAGTAGTAGTATCTCACTATAATGCAACAGTGTTTGTTTCTCAGTTTTCCATTGGAGGGACATTTGTGTTGAGCAATTTTGTTGTGTGTTCTGAGAGAGGTGAGGCCCATGATACCTAGACCATAATTTTCAGATTCTAGTTCTCAGTCCAAATATTCCCATATAGGTTTTAGCTTATCTAATATAATTTTAAATAGCTACTTTCCATATTTCTGATTTGTTAACTGGCTTTTAACAATCATGATTTTGGTAGGGTTGTGAAGTGGAACAAAGTAAATAGATAAAACTGTGGGATTTAGAAATTTAATGACCTGACTTCAAATTTAATATTGAACAGGTTATTTAATCTCTGTAACCCTGTTTCCTGGTTGTAAAAAGGAGATAAACATATCCATTAAGTCTTCTGGTGATGAAATGAGTTACTATATCAGACGGAATCAAGCAGAGTGCCTGGAACATAGGGAATACTCCACAACATTAGCTTCTATTCACACCGATGCTCCCAATCTGATTGTGTTGTTATTTTGAGATATTTATTTATGGATATTCCGTTCCATTTTTTTTGTTTGTTTGTTTGAAGGTTTTTCCCTTCTTTATCATTTTCTCTTTCCCTTCCCTCTTTCAAGCATGGCGTTTTCTATAAGGAAGATCAGTAGCAGAGCAGGACATCAACGCTCCCTGTAAACCTTTCTCACATCTGTTTCACTAAAAGCCACAGGCTGAGTTTCTTGGGGGAAAATGTAAAGAAGGGTCTTAACCTCTGCTATACAGACATCTCTCTGGAGGTGGGGGAATCGTAGAAGTAGAGAAGGATAATATGTAGGAAGCTGGGGCAAGACAGAGAACTAGATCCCAAAAAGGGTCCCCAGGATGGCTGCTAAATCCTACAGAAGAAGACCCCAGAGGGGAAGGGAGCAGGGTGCACACCTTGGAAATGGAACTCTAGGCAACCTTACCAAATAATTTCTGTGCTCCAAGCATGAGCCAGGGTGCCATCTGGACCTGCTGAGACCGTAGGAGCAGATGAGAGACATCTCAGCAGCATCCTGAGGGTTCAAATGACTGGAATAGGAGAAGTTGCACCCTCACCAGCAAATCTGAGGACTGTATAAGTCCCCAGAAACTCAGCACGACCTCAGAAATTGAGTGTGTGGGAGGAATCCCAGCAAAGACCTGGAGTTGTCTTCCCCTTTTCTGCCAGTGTCCTAGAAAAGGACCTCAGAGCCAGAAATTGAGTATATAAAGAAAATGTTATGTTAGGCACACCTGGGCTCGTAAACTCAGTATAGTTATAATTACAAAGATAGAACACAGACATGATTTTCTCCCTTATGCTGTTTTTACGGGTTTATCAAAACTATATAAATGAGGGTACAAAGTGGCTATGAGGTACATAGGTATATCATAAGGTACGGTGGTCATAACCAAAGCCAATATTTATAAGATGATGAAATCCTTATAATCCTGAATTAGCATCTCCAATAATCACTTTTTAAATGAATATGCATTACCAAATTATATGGCCTTAGTCTCTTGGAAAAGATGCACATTGGAGGAATGTTTCATTTTTTTAAATCACATTCTCTATTTCGCCTAGGCAAACACACTGAAAGTAAGACATTTTACCATGCATATAATTAATTGCTTCCTTGAATATTTCCTGTCATTTTTACTCACTATTTACTCGTTCATTCATTTGTTTGTTCACTCACTCACTAAGTGCCTGGCAGGTTCCAGACACTATGGTCAACACATTAACATCATCTGGACATGTGCAAAGTCTTTAAGTATGCTAACTGACCCTTCCTTTATTCTTGACATGTATCTGACCTCCATTTTCTGAGGATAAAAATCAGGCCCAGGGAACATGCCTAAGTCTCTGACAGAGTTCAAGGGTTCTGCCCCTTTTCATTAGGAAAAAAATGATTCTAAATGGTGGGAGCTCCACTATTAACCTACAGTGAATTCCCAGAATCTTACTAGAGCCACTTTAAAAATAGAATTTCTGCAACAATGGAAAGCCATACTAACACTGTCCTTCCACTTATACTGTGAGGAGCTCCTGTAATAGCACAGCTGACAAGTCTGTTTAGATAAATTAAGAACCGCTTTGGAATAAAACTGACAATTCAAACATTGGAAAAGAAAAATTCTACAAATATTTGGTGATTGTTTTCTCTAAATTAAAGGCATCTTTTATTTACAGGCATCACAGGTGACTAGAATAAGAAACTTAAAATATCTAAGAAGAGTTCTTATTTTGAACATTAAAATATATTTAGGAAGACATTTGAGCTTTGTACAATCCAAAATTCATTGTTTTTATAATTTTGGATTTTTTTAAACCAAATCAAACTAAGGCTGAAGTTCTGAGGCCTTTGTTAATTACTTCACCTAGAGAAGGCAGGTCTGAAATATCTGTTGTTCATCACCAAGTTGTAGTCATTTATACAGTAAATCTCTTAGCTGGAAGGTAGGGTACCCAGAAATAAAGAGAATGCTCATTTTATAAACATGTGATCTACCTAGGAATTGGCAAATACAACTTGGAAATTACAATTCAAAACTACAAATTATGAGACCTGAAAGTTAACACAAAGATGTTGAGAACTAACTGAAAAAGAGCTTAGACAGATGGAGCACTCCCCAAGGATAAGACATTTTATTTATTATAATATCCCCTCCCCCAACACTAGCACAGAAAGCAATTTCTCTCTCCTGTTTATGTCCACTCACAAGCATTCATCTAAGTAGCTGCTGGGATGGAGGTTACTGGTAAAAAGAATCACAGAAACAATATAATGATGTAACTTACTTCATTCTGCCAAAAGCAGAGGGAAAATAGGATCTGATACATGGAAACTGAGCCATGTGGCTCTTGGTCTCAGATTCCTCATCTGTGAATTAAGAGTGTTGAACCTGATCTCATCTAAACTCTATTCTTGCATTCAGTTCAAATCATTGCTATATTAGGTCATCATCACCACATATGATGAAGTAATCCTGTCTGGATTTACAAAATGTTTCTGAAATTCAGGGTTCTTCTGTTCAAGAGTTTTATTCTCCTGGGCTCTTCTGTCCCTTTGCCACATAATCAAGTCTCAGCCCATGATGTCCAGTACTAAATAAGTGTGCCTGAAGTAAGTGACTTCAGGACATAAAAACTGTGACTCTGAGAAAATCCAAGGAAGCTGTTTATAAAAATGTTCTGTCACATTAAATATTACTGAATGATTACATGTATTTGAGAAAGAAATGACTTTGACATCATTGGGGAAAAATGTCAGGAAAATAAAGCAGTTGTATTGATTTACATAGATAGAAATCTATAAATATATTGATAACATATAGTCATATAGATACATTGAAAACATGGATTATATGGTGTCATAATAAACCCACTTTAAATATAAAACATAGGTTAAAAAATAGTTTAAAAAAGTAAAAAGAGGGAGAAATATATACCATGTAAATATTAACCTAAAGAAAAGTGAAATAGTACATTTATTTCTGTCAAGGTAGATTTCAGAACAAAGAGGAAGACTATCGGGGATGAACATGGGCATTACATAATGATAAAGGAACCAATTATTCCAAAAGACATAAAAATCTTGATTGTGTATTGACCTCACAGCAGACTTATGATACATGAAGCAAAGGCCTAATATATTAAAAGAAGAAATAGACAAATCCACAATTATAGTTGGAGACTTTAACATTTCCTTCTTTGGAATTGATAGAACGAGTAGGCAGAAAATCAGTAAAAATATACATAACCTGAGCAGGACAATCAACAAATTTGTTGTAATTGATATTTATAGAACATTCAACCTGACAACAGCAGAATACCTATGCTTCTCAAGTGCACATGGGTATTCACTAAGATACACCATATTCTGGGCTCTAAGTAAACCTTAATACATTTAAAATAATAAAAATTATACAAAGTATGTTCTTAGATCCCAATGAAATTTAACAAGAAACCAGTACTAGAAAGATACCTAGAAAATTAAATATTTGGAATATAAGAACATACTTTTATGCCAGTACCATGCTGTTTTGATTACTATGGCCTTATAGTATAGTTAGATATTAGGTAAGATAATTCCTCCAACTTTGTTCTTCTTTCTCAGGATCACCGTTGCTACGTGGGGCCTTTTGTGGTTCCATATAAATTTTTGAAATATTTGTTCCAGTTCTGTGAAATATGTCATTGAATCTTGATAGGAATTGCATTGAATCTACAGATTGCTTTGGGTAGTATGGACATTTTAATGATGTTAATTCTTCCTATCCATGGACACGATATGTGCTTCCAATTATTTATACCTTATTCAATTTCTCTCTTCAGTGTCTTATAACTTTCCGAGTACAGGTCTTTTACATCCTTGGTTAGGTTTAGTCCTAGGTATTTTACTCTTTTTGAAACAATTGTAAGTGGGGTTGTTTTCTTAGTTTCCCTTTCAGTTAGTTCAGTATTGGCATATAAAAATGCAACTGACCTCTCCTGTTATTTGCTGAATTCACTTATCAGTCTAGTAGCTTCTTGGCAGAATCTTGGTGGCATACTCTATGTACAGTATCATATCATCTACAAATAATGACAGATTTACTTTTTCCTTTTCAATTTGGAGGCCTTTTATTTCTTCTTCTTGTCTGATAGCTGTGGCTAGGACTTCTAGTACTATGTTGAATAAAAGAGGTGAAAGCGGACATCCCTGTCTTGTTCCCAATCTTAAGAACACTTATAGTTTTTCACCATGGAGTATGATGCTGGTAGTGGATTTTTCATATATGGTCTTTATTATGTTTAGATATGTTCCTCCAAACCCACTTTCCTGAGAGTTTTTATCATAAATAGGTGCTGGATTTTATCAAATGCTTTTTATGTATCTATTGATATGATCATGTAGTTTTTATCCTTCACTTTGTTTATGTAGTGAATCACATGTATTGATTTGTAAATGTTGTACCAACCTTGCATTCCCAAAATAAATCCCACTTGATCACATTGTATGATCTTTTTGGTGCATAGCTGTATTCAGTCTGCTAACATTTTGTTGAGGATTTTAGCATCTATGTTCATCGGGGATATTGGCCCATAATTTTCTTTCTTTGTAGTGTTTTTATCTGGTTTTGGAATTAGGATGATGCTGGCCTCATAGAATGAGCTTGGGCAACTTCCTTTCTCTTGAATTTTATAAAATAATTTGAGAAGGAGAGGTGTCAATTCTTCTTGGGATGTTTGGTAAAATTTGCCTGTGAATCCATCCAGTCCATGGCTTTTGATTGTTATGAGGTTTTTGTTTACTGCTTCAATTTCACTAGGTGTAATCTGTCCATTCAGATTCTCTGATTCTTCCTGATTTGGTTTTGGAAGGTTGTATGTTTCTAGGAATTTATCCATTTCATCTAGGTTGTCCAGTTTGTTGGCATAGAGTAGTTCATAATATTTTTAAAATCCTTTGTATTTCTTTGATGTCAGTTGTTATTTCTCCTCCTTCACTTCTCTGATTTTATTTATTTAGGTCCTCTCTCTTTTTTTCTTGGTGAGTCTGGTTAAAGGATTTTTCAACCTTTTTCATCTTTTCAAAGAACCAGCTCTTGGATTCATTGATCTTTTGTGTCTCTTTTTTAGACTCTATTTCACTTATTTCTGCTATGATCTTTTATTATTTCCTTCCTTCCTTCCACTCACTTTGGGCTTTGTTGTTGTCGGTCTTTTTCAAATTCTTTTAGTGTAAAGTTAGATTGTTTGAGCTTTTTTTATTTTTTGAGATAGACCTGTAATGTTATAAATTTCCCTCTTAGGATTGCTTTCCCAGTGCCCCACAGATTTTGGATTGCTGTGTCCTCATTTTCATTTGTTTTAAGGTATCTTTTGATTTGTTCCTTGATATTTTTGTTGACACATTCATTGTTTAATAACACGTTATTTAGCTTCCATATCTTTGTATGTTTTTCAGTGTTCTTCTTGTAATTGATTTCTAGTTTCATAGCATTGTGGTCAGAGAAGATGCTTGATATGATTTCAATCTTCTTAAATTTATTGAGGTTTTTTTTGTGTGTCCTAACATGCAGTCTATCCTAGAAAACATTCCATATGCACTTGAAAGGATGTATATTCTGCTGCTTTGGGGTGAAATGTTCTGAAGATATCAATTAAATACCATTTGTTCTAGTGTATCATTTAAGGCCACTGTTTCCTTGTTGATTTTCTGTCTGGAAGATCTATCCACTGAAGTCAAAGGGGTGTTGAAATCCTTAGCTATGACTGTATTTCTGTCAATCTCTCACTCTATGACCATCAAGATTTGCTTTATATATTTAGGTGCTCCTGTGTTGGGTGCATGAGTGTTTATAGGGTTATATCCTCATGTTGGGTTGTTCCCTTTATCATTATACAGGGTCCTTCTTTGTCTCTACCATAACCTTGGTTTTACAGTCTATTTGTTGGATATAAGTGCTGCTACCCCAGTTACATGCTTTTAAATAACACATGGGTCAAAGGGAAACCTTTAGTTTTTTAAAATTTAAACTAAGTATAAACGCAAATATCAAAATTTGTTGGATGCAGCCCAACAATGATTAGAGGGAAATTTGTAGCATTAAACGCATATATTAGAAAGCAAAAATCTAAAATAACCTAAGTTTACAACTTAAGAAGTACAAAGAAGAGCATATTAAACCTAAAGCAGACTATAATACATATCACAGCATAAATCAATGAATGTTCCTAATATTGGGAACACACCAAGGATGTTTACTCCTGCCACTTCTGCTTAACTGTGGATTAGAGGTAGAAATAGGGCAATTAAACAAGGAAATAAAACAAAAGACATCTAGAGTGGAAAGGAAAATAAAATCATATCTATTAGCAGATGGTATCATATTGTATAAAAGAAATCATAAGTAATCTACTAAAAATATCATTAGAACCAATAAACATGTTCATCAGAGCTGCAGGACACAAAATCAATATATAAAAATCAATTGTATTTTTATGAACTGGTAGTGACAAATCCAAAAATGAAATTAATTAAACAATTACATTTATAATGGCATTGAATAGAATGAAATACTTAGGAATAAATTTAACAAAGAATTGTAAAACTTATACTCTAAAAAGTACAAAATATTGTTGAGAGATATCAAAGATCTAAGTAAATAGAAAGAAATCTCAAGTTCACATATCAGAAGGTTAAATAGTGTTAAAATGGCAATACTTCCCATATAGCTCTATAACTTCAATGAAATTCGTACTAAAATTTCAGATTAACAAGCAATCTTAAAATTCATATGGAACTTAAGGGACCTGGGAGAGCCAAAACAATCTAGAAAAGGATGAAAAAGTTGGATAACTAAGATTTCAAATTTTTGAATTTCAATGGAAATCTACAGCAATGAAGACAGCAGCTATAGCAGAATGATAGTCAACTGATGTTAAGCAATGGTGTCAAGACAATTCAACTGTGGAAGAATAGCCTTTTCAACAATGATCCTGGAACAACTGGGTAGCCACATACAAGTGAATAAATTTGAATCCCTTCTTTGCGTCATGTATAAAAATTAATTCAAAATGGACCATATACCTACATGTGAGAGCTAAAACCATAATATATATAGAGTTTAAATATATATAGAGTTTAAGTAAATCAACTTTTTAATTGAAATATAATATAGGGCAAAAATAATTAGTATAAAGTTTGATGAATTTTCACAAGTTCAATACAACAATCACCTGGATCAAGAAGGATAATACCGCCTGTACCCCAGTGCCCTAGCCCCTTGCAAATGTTAAGCACTGTACGTCACTGTAAGTGACTTCCAGCACCACCAAAATTAGTACATTTTTTAAAATGAACACCTCCATAGAGTCATATGGGGATGAGGATTTGGTATGAAAACTTTTGACTTTCCATTTTACATGTTTCTATATTTGAATTTTTGACTTTATTTTTTCTCATAACTCTACATGGACAAACCGTAACACCTTGGCTTAAAGATTTTCTACCTGCTTTTTTTTTTTTAACCTCTGTACCACGCTTGTCTCACATTGCCTTGGCCACCCCACAAAATTTGTCATCATGAACAATCGCACCCTTTGAAATCTAAAGTGCCTTTATTCCAGTGTGCCGCCATGGTCAATATTACGCCGCTGGTACTTCCATCTCCAGGGCCTCTAATCCCTTCTTTTTCCAGTCTGTCAAGGCCTCTCCTGTACCCACACACACCAAGAAATGATGCCAGTTATTATTTTCCTAATGACAAATAGACAAAGAAAGAGACAAATATAACAAATACTCCAGTAAAGGTATGCCAGTCAGTGACCAAGGGAGGCTTCCTGGAGTAAATCCCATTCCCTGGGGCAGTGAATGTACTTCACTCTCTCTCCAAAATCAACTGAACCAGATCAAGTAAAATAATAGGTTATGCCTCCAGATACCCCCTAGTAGCAAAAGGTCTTGCCTGATCACATCAAATAAAACCGTGATGCCATGTTCAGAGATCTAAAGCATTTTATTTCTACTAACTCTGTCTCCTTTTCTCCCTCATCCTTCCTGGTTAGCCCCTTTCTTTCACGGAATTTGCACTGCCTCTTTCTCATCCTGGTTGGCAATGCATGCCGGCCCCTCTGGGTAAAACATTCTTTTAGTAGTTCTTATTTCTCCAGGTTTTTTCGCTTCATAGAAACTGCTCATATGACTTTCCCGTGCCTGCTCTCTGGGATCTGATACTTAGCAGCAGTGAAAACCTGCCCCAAAGTGATAGATAGCCTTTTCACGCACCTGTCAGTGGGCTCCTGACTTCCGGATGTGCATTGCAACGCACCGTAGGGAAGGACAGGCCAGAGATGCTGAGCCAGGGCCAGGGTAGGAGCACACAGGGAGGTGCAGGGAAAGCTGCTAAAAGGCACATATTCCGTGGTTTACTAGACTAACAGGCAATGATGACAGAACAAAAGATAATACAAATTGGAAAAATGCATTCAGAAGGGAGAGAGGAGGCTCAAGGTATGGTAAATTGTAAAAGATGCAGGTTTTGAAAAAAAGTGGACCAATTTAAATAAAAAAGATCATAATTGCTTAAATTTAGTAACTGGTATCTGTTAAAAAACACATTAAAAAACCACTTCTTGAACTTCCTACTAAAAAAACTTAAATTATAACAGTATTATTTCATTGATCTTTACTTAAATAATTGGCATAAAAAGTCCTACCTAAAATACCTCGTTCAAATAAGTCAAACAAAGACAGACAAATATTGTATAATCTCACTTACATGTGGTGGGGAGTGGGGAGTGGGCGGGGAATAGGTAAAGGTTATCAAAGGGTACAAAAGAAACTTCCAACTATAAGATGAATACATTCTGGGCATATAATGTACAGCATAGTGACTATAGTTAACAACATTTTATTATGTACTCAAAAGTTGCTAAGACAATGGGTTTTTAAAGTTTTCACCACACACGCATGCACACACATACACAAGGTAAAGGATGTGTTACCTAATCTTGCAGTAATTATTTCTCAATATATATGTATATCAAAGCCTCATATTGCATACTAGCCCCTCTTATCCATGGTTTCCCTCTCTGGGGTTTCAGTTACCTGCAGCCAATTGCAGTCCAAAAATAGTCAGTGGAAAATTTCAATAATAAACATGATAAGCATCTTTGCTCTCTGTTCACCTAGAATGTGAATCTTCTCTTCGTGTAGCATATCCACGCTGTATAAAGTCCTAGCCAGTTAGTCACTTTGTAGCTTTCTCAGTTATCAGTTCAACTGTCAGGTATCACAGTGCTTGTGTTCAAGTAACCTTTATTTTGCTTCATAGTGGCCCCAGAACTCAAGGGTATTGATGCTGGCAATTTGGGTATGCCAAAGAGGAGCCATACATGGGCTTTCCAGTGACAAGGTGAACATTCCTAGCTTCATAAGAAAAGAAAAAATCATATGCTGATGTTCCAGAGATCTATGGTAAGAACAAATCATTTATCTGTAAAATTGTGAAAAAGAAAAAAGACGTTCATGCTAGTTTTGCTGTTGCACCTCAAACTGCAAAAGTTACAGCCACAGTGTATGATAAGTTAAGATGGAAAAGGCATTAAATTTGTGGGTGGAAGACATGACAGAAAACACATTCCTACTGACAGCAACATGTTGTGCCAGAAAGCATCAGGCCTATAGGAAGACATCAGCGAGGGATCCCCTGAACATAGTGACACCAAGTCACTTACTGCAAGTTAGGGAGGGTTACACATGTTCAGGGCTAAATTTGGATTGAAAAATATATAAATTACTGAAGAGAGAGAGAGAGAGAGAGAGAGAGAAGACCCGCATTCACATAACTTTCACTTCAGTATTATAATTATTCTCGTTTTATTATTAGTTATTTTTAATTTCTTACTGTGCCTAATTTATAAATTAAACTTTATCACAGTTATGTATGTATTAAAAAAAACATAGTATATATAGGATTCGGTACTATCTATGGTTTTAGGTATCCACTGGGGGACTTGGAGCATATCCCTCACTGACAAGGGAGGGCCACTCTATACCTTAGACTTCTGCAGTGTTATATGTTAACTACATCTCAATAAAGCTGGGGGTGGGGGGACCATGTTCTCAGAGTCCTTTTCTTTTTCATTTATGTCTGTACTGATTGGTGCCTTCTTTCTGTAGGATGTTAGCTCTCGTCTGAGCCACACCACCGTGTAGACGCCCTGCAGTGGGAGGTAGGACGGTGTTCTGACACATTCTGCAGTTGCCTATGCTTGCATGCCTACACCAACTCTAGAAAATGTCTGATTTAAATGGCCCCTGACTCCTGACTCCTGTTGTCCATTTTGACACACTGGTGGTCGCCTTGGAGGACAGGCCTGAGGCGCTGAGCAGGAGCTGGCGTAGGAGTACACTGAGTAGTCTCAGCTCCCCTCTTGGTGGGAGGACCTCAGACCCTGCCAGACCACCCAGCACTGCAAAGCCCTCCACACACCGCCTCTAACCTGGGTCTGAACTACCACACAGGCCAAGGGTCATGGCTTCCAAGTCACACCGGCATTCTCTGATTTGCAATATTACCCACTGCCTCTGTGTTGTCATTCAATTCAGAGAAAGCCTTTCAACAAGGCCACAAAGGTCAGGGAGATGACTTGAAGCTCTGGGGAAGGCGGAGTTTCCCATTTCCTGACTTAACATCTGCCACTCAGTTTGAGATTCCCTTTCTTCCTCTTAGCTTGAAAGAAGAAAAATTATTGAATAGCCTGGGGCTAAGGGTAGTGAAAAATCTCATTACATCTCCTCTGCTATCTTCTCTCAGAATGCATTTCTAGTCAATATTCTTGCAACAAATCATTTTTAATTTGAAAGTCACACTCTACCATAAAACGTACACAAATATTAGCAAACTAGGAAGGGAAATGCTAGGCTAAGCATATTGTAAATACAAGAACTGTTTCCCTAATGCAAGAGGAATAAATTATCAATTTATCTCCTATGGCTGTCTCATCTAGTTATAAATGATAGCAGAGCTTTAACTAAATACAAATATTGAAGTTCATTAAACAACTAAGATTTCATCCAAAAACAAAAACAAAACAGCAGAAAGCTGGGACTACTATCACATCTCAGCAAATACAAATAGGGTTCAAACTGGTTTAAAATAAACAATATGATATTTAAATGCTGCTGGAAAGGTGATCTAAAAATATAAAGTAAATCTAACAACTTGAGTAAGGATGAAAATGATCTTTGTCTTTTTTCTACTTTATTGCAATTATCAATGTAAATAGTTATTTTCTTGTAAATAATTGCTAAGTGTCTATGGAGTTTAATTCTGCTAATTATTAACATTCATATGCCACTTATCATAGCCTAAATTAGAAAGAATGAAAGCTATTTCTGTGTGTGTGTGCGTGTGTGTGTGCGTGCACACGCACGTATATTTAGGGAAACCAGCCTGAAACATACCCTGCAAGTGAGTTTGGATGAAAGGAGTTCAGTGTCTTACATTTCTGAATATGACTGTGAGTGTGAGTGTGTGTAAGCATATACATTTTTGTGAAGGGTAGGTGTATATAAATAACAAAAACTTTTAGTCTTTATTTTTTATAGTTCTGTATAGTTTGAACATTTTAAATTAAATACATATCACCACATAAACAAAAAAAATTATATTATAATAGGTCTGCAAATCATTTCAGACTTTAGAAGCTGGAAGAGACCTTAGTGATTTTCCCTTCGTCCCCCTCTTAGCCAGCTGAGACCCAGAGAAGGCCACTGCATCTCATGCATGTACAGTGTAGAACCCAGGTAGCCACTTTATGACACAACCTTCATGGCTGAGGTCCCTCGTGGCCTCCTTTAAAAAAAAAAATCTACTTAACATTTAACTTTTTTGGGTGTGGAATATCCTTCTGATTTTTTTTTCTTTTTTTCTCTATCCCCTTTCTCCAGTTTTATCTACAAATTGTCCATGTTGGTAAAATGTTGCATTGATCTGTCCTTAATTTATACAATATCCTGGAATGAGATGGAGGAAATAATAGTAATAGATCAGCCCAAGAAGCAGTGTCACCAGTGTAATTTGTCTTTTCCTGGTCATGTGCTATAACATTAAACATTTGTAATAAAAAGAAAAATATAAAATCAAAACCAAATAGAATCCATAAGAAAGAAAATCTAATGCATACCTGCTGGAATAAGTTACAGATACTTTGCCTTCAAGTGAACATGTCAGTGACCAAGTTTTTACGGGAGCAAACCTCAATTCAGAGAGACCCACATTTTAATTTACTTTCAACATCTTAAATATGCTCCACATGAACACAAAGTAGAAGAGTGGGAAGAACCTTAACGATAACCGGAGGGTCTCAGGTGAGTTGTGACCACCCCGAGTCTCATATTTCTTATCAATAAAAGTACTGAACTAAAAAATGCCAGGCAGGCAGCTTATGTATCCTAGGCCTCTATGGAAAGCTGCAAAATAACCAGCAAGTATCCATTACAGCTGAGGAAGGAAAACTGAAGGATCAGAGACAGAAAAGCAGTCCTGCGTGTCAAGTATGAGGGATGAGTCAAGGCTATAAACAGGCAGACAAGTCAAAGGGTCATGAGATGGATGGAGGGAACAGCTTTGGGACAGAGCGCGAGAGTCTTGATTTTTGTGTGGCCCTGGCTTCGTGCACAGAGGGCTCATAATATTCTCACCAATTTCCATGTCCTCCTTGAAATCTCTGGCCAATGTCAACTATAACAAAGTTTCCTAGTAAAAGTAGAAAACACTGACCTCAGGCTCCAGTGATTCACACACAACATATGCTGCTTGGTCTTTGATCATTTTATGTGTTGGTTATAGAACATTCCCTATACAACATTTCCTATAAAACATTCTCTGTCTTTCCCAATTGGGTTATAAGCAAATTACAAATAAAGGCTATTATTTTATACTGTGTGATTATCAGGGTGCTTAATAAAGTTATTTCATAATAGGCACTTTGTTATTTCTTTATCAATTATCAAATAAGTGAATAAAATCAAGACTATTGCAAGATATTTAATCACTCATTTATCTAAAATCTAATGATACATTCGCTGAGCACCTACTTTGTGTCAACTATTGGTTTAGATGCAGAGGATAAAGAAATAAGCCATAAAATAAAAATCCTTCTCCCAAGGATCTCATGCTACATGAAGCACACAGTCAAGCAAACACATCGCTATGATATCATGTGACCAGTGTCACATGTGGAAGCATTGGGAATGGCAAACAAGGAGTGTCAGTCTCTTCCTGGGGCAACCAAATGGGATTGTCAGGAAGGCTTCACAGAGGAGGTAACATTTTTTCCCCTTAATTTTGTAGAATAATTAGGAGTTTTCCAGGAGGATAAGGAATGAAGAGAATTGCCTGGTGTAAAAGAATGTGATACAACTCATTAAGCGTGTCTCCGTTCCAAAATTCCTGTGGTTAAAGGAGTGAAGAATGAAGTTGGAAAATAAACAGCCACACTCAGAAGGGTCTTAAATGCCAGCATAAGAAGTTAATCATCATCTCATAGGGCAGTGATTCCTAGACTTTTGGATTTTACAGACCAGTAAATTTCAAAGACATCTTTAAATCACCAAGTTTTTATTTTATTTAATTGAGTCATTTTCTAAAACTTACATTTGAAAATACCAGAATTTCATAAAGGAAAGAACTTTTTTTAAATGCCAAAAAGTAGAAAGAACATAATCCCAGAAAAAGTCCTTTAAATGAGTACATTTAAGTCTTTAAAAACTTCAACAATTTTTTAAATTTTTCCTTTAACTTTGATACATTAAAACTTTTGCCACAGACCGGTGCTTATTTCATGATCTTGAATCTTAGAACTGTAGATGTAGCCAATGAGAAATTAATGAAAATTTTCAAATAAGAGAATGACACAAACTTCTTTTTTCCAATTAAAATAATTCTTGCATTCCATTTGGACCATTAGCCATGTGTTCAACAAACATTTGCTTATTTCATATGATTGCCTGTTTCATTGTTTTCGCAATATGGGAAGCAGGATGTCAAAGGGGCATTAAGCACGTAGTGATAGCTTTATCGAGGGCAGCAAACCCTAGGGAGATCATATGTGGGCTCAGGTTCCACATTTGCTGCTAAATTTCCATGTTGAGGCAGAGTAAGGAAGTTCAGGAAGTCACAACAGCCCCCTGCAGACAATGCTATACTTAAGCCATTCTAAAAATTACTTGAAAATATAAAATTTTAAATAATTTTAGCCTTAAATATGAATCATTATACTCATAGGTCAACTTGATTTGTTCATTGGTTTGTTCATATATGCTGTGTTAATTCCACAGAGGAACCCAAGTGGCCATACTTCAAGGGATCTTGTATTTTTATGATTAATGGTGACATATAACCCCAAATCAAAGAAATGCTAAATGATGGATGAAATTCTAAAGCTTTACAAGTTCAGTCCACTTGGAATTTGTGTCAAAATGTACAGAGGCATATTCCAGACTCAGGCTGAAACTGCTAAATTGGGCAGTAAATCTCATGAGAGTTCAGCACATGAAATCTCTGGTATTTCCTGCTTTTAATTTGTCTAGGAATACTTCAAGGATAGCTTTTCTCATCATATTTCAGTACATGTCCTTGTAAAATAGAGACACATAGAAGTGATTTGGCTTGTGTTGATAAGGTTGTCTCTAATTTGGCTTGAGTTTAGTTGTTATATTAGGAAGACCAATTCGTGTATCCTGTAACCAAAGGGAAAATGGAGAACTCTTCGCAAAGAAGCAGCAGCTATTTGGTAACACAATAAAACATATTCTTTATTTAAAAACAAAAGAAAACCACTTGAAAATCCAAAGTTAGAGCCTGTAGCAGAAATTCAGAGACAGAAACACTAGTTTCTGCTGGAAGAACCAAGAAATTACCCCACAAAGTCATCATGCACTTTGTATTTAGCGTAAGTGCTTTTTTTTTTTTGATTCCTTCCCTGCTCCTGTTTCCCTGTCTCTGCTTGGACACCTGAAATGTCAAAATTCACTGACCTTACAATCCATACCTGGTGCCCAAAAATAGTATGTGCACATTTTTCTTCATCCAGTGGTTTATTCCTTTGACAGGATGCATCAGTAATCCAAAAATATTCAAGGAGTGACTTGAGATAAGAAATGAACAATAATGAATTTCAGTTGATAATGTGCTTGATGACTTAATAAGCCTCAACCCCCATTTTAAAAAAAGCTCTCTTGGGTATAACCTGGGATTTGGCAAACACATCCTATATTTTCAATACGTCACTGGTGCCAAGATTAACTTT
The DNA here is from genome assembly GCA_004026545.1 of Mormoops blainvillei. Classification (NCBI taxonomy): domain Eukaryota; kingdom Metazoa; phylum Chordata; class Mammalia; order Chiroptera; family Mormoopidae; genus Mormoops; species Mormoops blainvillei. The sequence continues at coordinate 560 of PVJD01012365.1, read as the reverse complement.
GATTGCAAATTCTTTTCATCTACCCTCTCTAATCTTAGAAAAGTCTTAAAAGCCAAAATGTGTTCTATATATGCAATGACTTTTTTTTATTTTAAGGGGATCATTTACATACAAACCAGATGGAGGATCGAACCTTAACCCAGGTACATGCCCTGACCAGAATTGATCCCGCAGCCCTTCCACCAATGGAGCCACACTGGCCAGGATGGAAAGTTTATCTTTTTGTAATCACTGCTCTACTAAATCAATATATTTTATGCATAAAATTAAATGCAATGATTATTTTTCTTAATGTTTTTATTCTTATCCCAATGATCCTTCAATGCTTGAATCCCAGATCTGTCAGTTCTAGAGAAAGCCGTTTACTTTGGTTTTGGGAAGATAATGTTTCGGAATACACTGGCCAAACTAAGTGACCACTTCTTCTCAACCTAAGATCTATTTACATAACTTAGCATCAGTGGTTAAAGGGAAACAAGCCAATCACATATGGAATCTCACAAATTTCTTTTTCAAGTAAGGCCCCAGAATGCTTTTCATCTTTTACAAAGAGAATTCTA
>PVJD01012364.1:0-40193 GCA_004026545.1 Mormoops blainvillei | reverse complement strand
TTTGTATTACTTCTTATTTAAATATAAATTTAAATTGTAGAATTTATCAGTGAAGATATTTAGTCCTAGAATTTTTGTTTGTTGGAAGGTTGTGATTACTGATTGAATTTCCTTACTACTAATCAGTCTGCTTCGATTTTATATTTCCTCATGATCCAACTTGGTAGGTGTGTTTCTAAGAATTTATTCACTTCACTAGTTTGTTTAATTTGTTGGCATATTATTTTTCATAGTAGTGTTTTATGATCTTTGTATTTCTGTGGTATCAGTTGTATTGTCTCTTTTATTTCTGACTTTACTTATTTGAGTCCTCCCTTCTTTCTTATTGAGTCTGGCTAAAGTTTTGTTTATTTTGCTTATGTTTTCAAAGATCCAGTTCTTAGTTTCATTGATATGTTCTATTCTCTCTTTATTCCCTATTTCATTTATTTCTACTTTGAGCTTTGTTATTTATTTTCTTCTAACCTTGGGTTTCATTTGTTCTTCTTTTTCTAAGCCCTAGAGATGTACGATAGTTTGCTCATTTGAGATTTTTATGTTTGTGAATGTAGGTGTTTATCCCTATGTTCTCTCTTAAAACTGATTTAGCTGCATCTTATACACTTTAGTATATTTTATTTCCATTTTAATTGTCTCCAGATATTTTAAAATTTCTCCTTTTTTTCCTTTGACCCATTGGTTATTCAATAGCATGTTGTTTGATTTCCACATATTAGTGAATTTTCCATTTTTATTCTTGTTGTTGATTTCTAGTTTCATACCATTTTTGGTCAGAAAAGATGCTTGATATGAATTTAGTCTTCTTAAACTTGTTAAGACTTGTTTTATGGACTAATACATGATCTATTATGGAGACTGTTCCATGTACACAGGAGAAGAAGGTATAATCTGCTGCTTTTAGATAAAACGTTCTGTAAATGTATACTAATTTCATTTGAACTAATGCGTTGCTTAAGTCCAAAGCTTCTCTATTGATTTTCTGTCTGTATAATCTATCCATTGATGTAAGTGGGGTACTGAAGTCCCCTACTATTATCATTTTGCTACCTATTTCTGCCTTTAGACCTGTTAATGGTTGCTTTCTATATTTAGATGCTCCTATGTTGAATGCATACTTACACATGTTATATTTCTTGTTAGATTGACCTCTTTTTTATTATATAATTACTCCATTGTCTTTGATTAGAGTCTTTGTCTAAAAGTCTATGTTGCCTCATATAAGTGTAGTTATTGCAGCTTTCTTTTGGTTTCCATTTACATGGAATATCTTTCTTCCATATCTTCACTTTCACTCTGTATATATCCTTAAACATTTAATATTAATATTATTGTGGGAAATGATAAATATCAAAATATTTCCCATATTCATTGGGCTATTGCTATTCATGAAAGTAACTTTTGAAAAAGAGAGATTTTATCAAATAAGTAATTGTTAACTCTGGAATGAAGCAAGTGAAGAAAGCAATTTTCTGACTTCATCTGCTATTTTTCTTTGCTCACTCTGCTACAGCCCCACCGGCTTTCTTGTAGGTTTTGTAACCTGCTGGGAACACTGTCCTTAAATCTTTGTTCTGGCTTTTTCTTCCAACTGAAAAAGTCTTCTTTAGAATGAGGTGTGGTTTGGTAAATTCTGCCTTTTCACAGAAGTCTGATCATTCTAATATGGTGACATCTTTCCCACCTAATTCCTCTTACTTTTCTCTAATTTTTCCTTTTTAACCTAGTCAAAAGGCCCCCTCCTTGACCAAAATCTAGTCAGGCTCCTCCGAGCCCTCTTTAGACTAGGCTCTATCATTGGCCTTTCTTTTTTCCTTATGAGCCCTGTTTTAGCAAGAATCCTTCACCCTCAATAACTGATCACACTTGATGTCTGATCAAATTCCTCAACCCCCACATCCCCTGGTGATAACTGATCGTCCTGTCCTGCCTTCAACAAGAATCCTGTCAAGTTAGTTTAGCTAGAAATCCCTTTTTACTCCTGATGTTTCATCTTAGTATTTTCATCCACTGATTTCCCCTGCCCCATTCTGCCCCTGAGCTATAAATTCCCATTTTCCTTTTTAATTCCCATTTTCCTTGTTGTGTTCCAAATTGAATACAGTTCCATACTGAGGTCTTTTTCCCCCTATTACAATAGGTTCTGAGTAAAATCCTTTTTTATTTTTTTTATTTTTATTTTTTGCCACTTCACTGTGAGGCTCTGATTTTCTTGGACAATTGCGCTTACCCTTCTAAGAAACCATATAGTTTAATTATCATATGTAGTATTTATCATCTGATTGTACCTCTTAAAATGTAAGCTCCATGAGGCAGAGACCTTTATTTTCCTCACTAATACATCACAAGCACCTAGAAAAGGGATTGGCATGTAATAAGCATTCAGTCATGCCTGTTGAGTTTATTAGACTTGAAATCAATCAACAACTCTTGATTTTGTACCTATTATGATGTACCTATCTCTTATACACAGAGAGAAAGAAAGAGGTTATTTTTCTCCCAGTGAATTGAAGCAGAATTAATTGCTTCACATTTGTGACTGAGTTATATGTATCTGTTCTTGGCACTTGATGTGCTGTAAAACAACACTAAACAGAAATCTTCGGCTATTATATTTCACATTATCCCCATGACGCGTATATGTAGCTTATACTTGATGTACTTCCACTTATTTTCCCGATAAGACTAGTAAAGGAAGAAGATGTCTATGTTTGCCTAGCAACTGGAAAAGCTCCAAAGGAGAAAGAGTTAGAAGCTCAGTAAAAATGAAAACAACAAGAAGAGAAAGCTGAGCTCCTACCCTGAATTAAGACCACACTGACTATTAACTTTGATACACTACCACAAAGAAATACATTTTAAAAGAATTTTACTTTTGTTCAGGATTACAGGAAGGGAGGTTTTAATTGGTAGAAAAGATCCCACCTTATCAACTAGACTATTATTTTAATATTGGACATTTCAAAATATATTTTTATTTGGAATGTTTATGTCAGTACAGTGAAACAATTTTAAGAGATACTGGAGGTCATTAGTTTGAATATTATTAGTTTATTATAAAGGAGACACAAGTTATTAGCATGATGAAAGATTTCAGAACTTCAGTGGAATAGGTAGCTTCACCTAATGCCATTTCTTCAATAGTGATCTATTTCAGTCTACATGCTTTCCGAGAATGTCACCATCTCTAAAGAATATAATCCTTGTCATCTAGAATGACTTTGGTGTCTCCAAATTCTGGAAGAAGAATTTTACCTCCAACCGTCGCTTGTAATATTTTTCCTTCAGATTTCCCTGGAAAGCATAAGCACTCCTTTCCACTAATACTTTGTCAAGGAGGGGAAACTTTCTAGATGTCAGTCCTGCCATAACTCCTAACCTCGCAGTTCCTACTCTCTCCCAGTGCTGCCACAAGGGGAGACCCACAGTCCTGCCCACTGAATACCTAAACTTGTGAAAAGACCGCCCAGGGCACAGGCGCTTTCATCTCCACCACCAGTCCCTCCTCCCAAGAGAGGGCGCCAGCCCAGATTGGACCAGGGGGCTCTGTGTGACCACAGGCTCTGCGACCACCAGGAGGCAGAAGTTAACACTGGAAACTTTAAACGACAAACATCATTGAGCATTAAGTATAGGACATAAAGTATGAGGCTGTTAAATCGTAAAACTCTAAAATGTTGCCCCTAGTAAGGATTTTTAATAATTTGCTCAAAAGAGTCAGGGCATGCATGGTATGCCCAGGAAGGAATATTCTCATTACTCAGGCCTGAGTCCAAGTTCCCACCAATAAAAAAAACAGGTTAAAAGCTTTTCCTTTGTGCTCTACCTGCTACATTTGCATAGCACCCTATGATGACAATAGGAAATAAAAGATGCTGAGAAGAGATGGAAATATAAATTAAATATGGGGTAACAAGTTAGGCCAGTCCTCCTGAGCTACAGAACAGGTGTAATTTAAAGTGAAACTTGAACTGCACTATTAAGCAGACCATTACCTACAAATAGTAACAAGGCTGTTATGCGACAATATGAAAACTGACACCGACATGATTCTCTGCCCCTGTGCTCACACTGAGGGAAAACTTACTATTATGTACCTGCGCTTAATACTGAGGACAAGTAAAAACAACTTAGCTACTTCATCCAAAAATATTTGCTCTTAAAAAATAACACTAAACAAATTAAACTAATTTAGTTATCAAAATGAAAATATTTGTTCATCAAGGCTCATTTCAAGACTCTCACCTTTAACCAATTATTAACCAAAATTACTATGCATAAACTCAGGCCAATTTCACCTAGTACTCCACCTTGCAAGGCCCACTTTCAAATCACCTAGCCGAGGCCCTAAAATCTTATAAACATTTTCTCCTAAATTATGCATTTTAAGACACTACTAAGACTCTGTTAAGCCAGTATTCTGTAGTAGGCCTAGTAAACTTTGTTTTGCCAAATAGATAGGTGTCTCTGATGACTTTTTGAGAGGTTAAGTCATATAATTAGCTCAGCCTTGAAAGACAGAGATCAAGTGTCGGTGGCCAGAGGACTAACACCGCCACAAATACACAACAGTTGAACAAAGTTGAGGTTGGGGGCGTTAATCATTGCAACAAGGAAAATGCACACTGTGGGGAATTGTAGGGGTGTCTCAGTAAAAGTGTGTTAGTATTGCATCATAAAATTTGGGCCTTTGTTAAGTGATTTTGGGACACCTTGAAAGAAGTGAAGCTTTGCTCTCATTGAAAGTTGTCAAGAATTGGAGACGATTCTGTTGATTATCGTTTTAGTTATTTATTGCTGCATAACAAGTTACTACAGACTCAGCATCTTGAAACAACATGCATTTATCTCATCATTCTGTGGTTCAGGACTCTGGACATAGCTTAGCTGGATGCTTTGCTCTCAAATTTTTCACAAGGTAGCAATCAAGGCGTCAGCTGGGGTTGTAGTCCTGTCTGAAGGCTCATGAGAAGGAACCCATTTCTGTGGTTGTTGGCAGGATTCAGTTCTTTGTGGGTTGTCATACTGAGGGCCTCTGTTCCTTGCTGGTACCAGCTGGAGGCCACCTCCGGTCCCTTGCCCTGTGGGGTCCTCCACGTTTTTGACTTATTTGATCCAAGTCAGCAAGGAGAGTCTGTTGGCAAAATGGGAGTTACGTGTTTTGTAATGTAATCGTGGAAGTAAAATCTCATCATCTTTCCTACATTCTACTGATTAGAAGTAAGTCAGGGGTTCTATCTACACTCAAGGGAAGGGTATTACACATAGTTGTGACAACCAGAAGGTGGGATAATTGGGGCTATGTTGGAGTCAGTCTGTTACAGGTATCTTTACGATTCTTATCCAGAATGAGGGAAGAATAGAGAATGGTTAACACTGTGATTAGTAAAGAAGTAGAGCTAACTCATAGCTAAGATGCAGGGATATTTGGTCATTTTTGTGCTTTTGATAATGTTTTTTTTTTCTGTATTTAGACACGATTATGGAGTGATCTTATTTTGTTTTTCATTTATCAGAGTCACAGATGTTGGCGGCATCTGTTGAGTTGTGTGACATTGGTGTCCTATAACATTGTTTATGTTCAACAGAACACCAAGACACAAGGTCACCAGATAACAAGATCAAGATCAAGCTGATGGTTCACTAGCAATTCCTAGTTTTCAGAGGTTGCTTTTCTCTCTCTCCTAAAAAGGAAGTTACAGCACATATTAGAAGCATAGCAAATATTGGAAAACAAAGGAGAAAGAAAAATATGCACAAAATTAGATCATAGATAATTTTCTAACTAAGAAAGACTAATACGGTCAAATCCTTTTTAGGGTTTAGTCAAAAAGGATTTGTATATTTTCTCTCAGAACTCTTGTATATAATTTACAGATTATTGTGTACAATTTATGCAAACTACCATTAGACATAAAAATAGTGTGATTCAATAATGTGCTATTCACCTTTTACAACTTTTGTCTGATTTTCTAAAGTCCTAGGTTAGAAGATAATGAAAGATATTTGGAACAGAAAAACTTTACCTAATTAATTAAGAGGGGAAACCTCACAAAAACCAGAATTATCTTTCTGGAAGGCGGGCTCTTTGTGATACAGGCTTTCACCGCTAGGTGAGTACGCTAGGATCCCATCTGTGTGAGTGCACCAGCTGGTGGTATTGTGAGAGGCTGTGTTTTGCTTCAGTGAATTTTTTTTTTGAGACTCATCACGTTTGCCCATTTCATGGTGGGTGATTTACAAGTGCACCTGCCCACACCGCACTGAGTGTTCAGCAGTTTTAGACCCAAAACAGCATGACCCCCATGCCCCGCCCTCCCTATTCACCCAATCTCGCCTCAAGGGGGTTCTTTTTGTTTCCCCAATGAAAAAAGTCCTCAAAGGGAAATGTCTGGCTGATGTGGAAGAGGTGAAACAAAAAAATGGCAGAAGCACTAAAAGACATCAAAATTGACAAGTTCAAAATTTTTTGAGCTGCAGAAAAACATCTTGATAGGCGTCTTGCTTTAAATGGAGAGTACTTGGAGGGTGGCTGAAGTTTAAACATGTAAGAATAAATACACGGTTTTTAATAAATAAATTCTGTTTTCCTTTTTGGTCCCCCCGCATAACTAAGGTTTCTGTTGCCCCAAACTGGTACAGCAGGAAGTTTTAACAGGCTTTTCTTTTTTCCTTAGAAAAAAAGACTTAGAAAAAATTATATATGAATAAAAATAAATAGGAGGTGTGTGATTTATATATAATCAAATAAAAATTTAATAATGTGAATGGTTATTCCACGGTTTATGTCGAAGAAAGAGTAAAGTGGGGTTAAACAATTTCCTCCCATGTACAATAGAGTCAGATGATAATATTTGTTGGTCTGTCACTGCGCATAGTTATATTCATGGAAAAGTGTCCTGTAGAATCTGCAATCATGACATCAAACTGTAGTCTATTCCTGTAAGGAAATCATGAAAAGTGAATGTAATATTAATTAGTACCAGTACTGTTACCTTAAGAAAAATGGCAGGTTATCTATGTTCATGATGTCAAGAATTGTTCTCTGGCTGGTTGTCGTTCCAAGATCTCCAAAGCATTCCTGCTTATACCAATGCTGTCTCCTTTGGCTTTTGACTATTTAATTTGCTCCAGACTTTCTAAGTCAGATTAATTTTTCTACCAAAAAAAAAAAATCTGCTTCCCATCCTTGTTTATGCCAATTGATCAGACATTTTCTTTTCTACTATTTTTTTGTCTCATGTTACATGATATTAAGGAGTTAAAGGCAGAGGTCTCACTTAATATTCTGTTTCTTTTCCTAAAAAAGTCTTTACTGTTTGGCTATCTGTTCTTCAGGTCTCATGAAATATGTTCTTAACATTTCAGCATCCTCCTTGAAAACACCTAGGTGCTGTTGTGTTGTGATTTGATAATAACTTGTTCTTACCTACATCAAAATATTGAGTTAGCCAAAACGTTTTTTTTCCATAGGATGCCTCTATAGTGCTTAGCTATCTTTAATTTCATTTGAAACAATTTTGTTAGATTGTATTGTGACAGCTGTTTCATCAACATACATTTAAAAAAACTTATCAAAATTGGTGAACATTTGTGCACCCATTTTAATATTGAGGATGGAAGAAGATATGCAACATTTTTGGTGTATTATGCATTATTATTTCAAGAAAGGTAAAACTGCAACTGAAATGCAAAAAGAGATTTGTGCAGTGCATGAAGAAGACACTGTGACTGATTGAATGTGTCAAAAGTGGTTTGCGAAGTTTCTTGGTACAATTGATATTTTGGCCAAATAATTCTTTGCCGTGGGGCTGTCTTATGCCTTGGAAGATGTTTAGCAGCACCGCTGGCCTCTACCCACTAGAAACCAATAGTGAGAGATAGTGGACATGCTCAAAATACCCAGATCAATGAAGTTATTGGTGAAAATGAAAAATGTGCCATTTATTTTACAGAAAAAAAAATGTAATGAACTTTTGGCCAACCCAATACTTATCATCCTTTAATCACTGAGTTGCTAATCTCTCTTTCCCTCTACTAAGAAAAGTATCCAAAACTTTTAAGTATACTGAAGAGATTGCTATGTTTTCTTTCAGTGTTTTTACTAAGCATTGTCGGCCCAGCCAGGGATTATCTGATTCCTAGGAGTACATGCCTTTGTTTAAGTTGCTATTTTACTATTGGTTTAGATAACTTAGCTGTAAGTCATGACCCTGTAAGTCATTAAATATACTTATCCTAGAACAATGTGGTTTTATTGTTCTGTAGGACATTAACTAGTCTCATATCTAAATTAGTAATCTTATTCAAGTGTTCATTCTCTCATCTACTCTGAATAATTTTCTTCTTTCCAGTTCTTTTTAAACCATCCTTACAATCTTACAGATTCTATTGTTAATTAATGAATTAAATATTTGACATGTGTTCACTTTATGTTCATATGAAAGTTACATATTTAACTTTTTGAAAATTATATTTCAACACAACTAATCTCTTAGAGTCTGTGCCTTTTAACCTTACACTTACAGTGTTTAGAATATAGCAGATGCTCAGAAATGTTTACTGAGTGACGTGAACATTGCTGAAAAATAAACTATACTTAGGATAAGAACTTAATTAAAGCCCTGGCTGGTGTAGCTCAGTGGATTGAACATCAGCCTGTGAACCAAGGGATAGCCAGTTCGGTTCCCCCACAGTCAGAACACATGCTTGGGTTGAGGACAAGGACCCCAGTAGGGGGTGCACGAGAGGCCACCACACACTGATGTTTCTCTGCCTCTCTTTCTCCCTTCCTTCCCCGCTTCTAAAAATAAAATAAATAAAAGCTTTTTAAAAAAACAACTTAATTAAATTCATATGGCTTCTGATATAATAAAATTAGATTAGAAACTTCATTTTTTAAATTCTAGTACAAGTAGATATTTAATGGAACATGACCTTTTGAACATGATATATAGAACTAAATATTCAAATACTATGGTTACCACATGCTTGGAACAAAATATCCTGTCACCTGAAATAAAACTTAAAAATGGTGTAACTGCTTTAAACTTTATTATAATATTTAATCACCTTTATGGATGTCAAATTATGTATAACTATAATATAAAGTAAGTAGTTAACGTAACAATATCACCCATTACATACTTAGTGAACAGTTTTATTACTATAATACCCAGATATTAAAATTTCAATAAGAAAATGTAATAAATATGAGTTATTTTTAGAAAAAGAAGTGCAGATCAGAATAATGCCATCTCTAAATTTTTTATGAATCATAATATTTATGTACAGTTTTAAAAATATGCATTTGTAGGATAAGAGAGAACATTACACAATCTGGTATAAACTTACACTTTCTTCCAGAAGATAAATTCTAAAAATCTGGCTAAAATAATGCCCTCATTTTGATTATGGAAAGAGAAAGAAGAAACCTAATTGTTGCTGAGTCTCAGAAAAATGACTTTTAGATTGAGATAGTTTAGAATTCCTTAAAATAAATATACATGCCATCGTAATCACAAAAATATTTTATTGACGTGTTCATCTATTACAAAATAAGGTGCAAAGGAGCAACCTTTTCTCAACGTATTAGTCTGAATATAGAGTCATGTGCTACTTAATGATATATTAATCAATGACAGCATATATGACAGTGGTCCCCGAAGATTATATTGGAGCTGAAAATTCCTATCACCCAGTGATGTGGCTATTGTAACATCATAATGCAACACATTTACTCACACATTTGTAGTGATGCTGGGTAAACAAACCTGCCAAGCTGGTAACCATATAAAAATATAGCACATACAATTACCTGATACTAATACTTGATAATAATAAATGACTATGTTACTGGTTATGCCTTTTTACTCAACCTTTTCTATGTTTAGATTTGTTTAGATAAACAAATATCATTGTATTATAATGCCTATAATGTTCAGTTCAGTAATATGCTATATAGGTTTCTAGCCTAGGAGCAATAGGCTGTACTATACAGCCTGTAGGTATCCTCATTCGAGGAAATGATCAATAATAAAAAACAGTGTATTTGAATTGCTGGTTCTTTGTAGAAAGGATTTGATGTACTAGATCACATTCTTCTGATTGAACTTAAACACTGACCATTTCCTCTATAGGATCTTTACTATAGGTTCTTCACTGGGAGAGAGGGTGTCACATTAGAGATAGCATTGCCTCTACCTTCAGGAAACTTTCATTTTCATGAAAAAAATAATATGTAAAGAAAAAACAACCTTGGGAAATAAAATATAAAGGCCCCAAAAATGAGACAGTACTTTCTCATGGCGGTGACTATTGTGAGAAAGGCAATATTTGAACTGATTCTGAAACAGGCGATCAATTCAACATTCATTCAACAAACTTTTAGCAAGTTTCTACCCCCTTCAAGTAAAATTTAACTTAGCGTGCTAGTGATGTGGAGCTGAGGGACATTGCTCTTGACTTCAAGGAGTCTGCAGTCTAATGGCAGGGACGAGAAATAGCTGAAGTGTGCTGAGTGCTCTCATGGAGCTGTGGGCAGCAGTCCCTGGGGACTCAAGGGAGCAGTCAGTTCAACTTGGGATAGAGGGATGACCAGGAAGGAGAAGACTTGAAAAGCACAGAGATGAAGAGGAGGTTCACAAACTGAAAATGGCTAGAAACCGTACATTGACGTGAGAAAATGGTTATGATATCATAAATGGAGACAGAGAGAGAGAGACAGGATGAGAAACTGTAAACTTTATGTCAAGAATGTTCAATATATGCATATTTACAGAAGGAAGAGAGAAAACCATCATAGAAAATGAGCCAAAACTTGAACTGTGGTGCTATGTGGGTGACAGGATTTATGGGTGATTTTCATTTCCTTATTGTTTTTATGTTCAAGTCTGTTACAATTTATCTTTAATGAAGAAAAATGATAGAGATTATTTGTGAGAGGTCTCCTAGGTATCTGGAGTGCCACTTTCTATTGTCCATGTTAGTAGAGGCTAGACTAGACCTATTAGTGAGTGCAGTAGTGTGTAGACCTGCCTGCTGCCCACCTCGACTTCCTGGGTCAGCGGTTCTAGGTCAGCCTCTGAGCTCTCAGGTGCTCACTGTCTGCATTCTGTGTGGCTGCTAGGCATTCACTGGGAGTCATCCATTCGGTTTCTTGAAATCCAGAAGTACAGAAAAAAGAATCTCTGAATATCTAAACAGAAGAAGATGGAGAGGCTTTACCCTTAAATCTCTGAAACTGGTCTCATTCATTTTCATATACTTTGCATTTTATGGGTTTTGCGAGCCTAATACTACAGGAAAGCTTAAGTCCCAGTTTTGCTATTTAAAGAGATGAGCAAACTGAAACTAAATTCTGAGAAATGTTTGGGAATATTTAATTCTTAAATATTAAATGTTAATTATTTGAAAAGTTCACAAGTGGAGTGGGCCATTTCCTGACAATGTTAGAAAAATAAAGTTTTTATATATCCAGTAATAATAATATAAAACTATTGTATTCCTTTTAATAATTCTGTTTTTGTTTGTCATGTTTTTAATTTGCTGTTTTCCTTTAGGACAGAAAAATAGTTTATAAAACTAAATAGACATAAAGAGATTTTTAAGTCAAAGTAATTTGAGATACTGTACCCTGGACAATTTTAAGTCTTTCTTTAGAATTTTCATCATAGAGATGTTGGGAGCCAATTCTGGCATTTCTGTAACAATTTTGAGCAAGTGGCATTTACAGTTTTGTTCAAGAATGTTGGCAAAACTGCTCTGAAAAAGGAACCAGCCTGGCATACATCTCAGGGTAAAAAAGCTAAAGTCTCCTTCCTTGGAGACATTCCACAATATTGAAGATAATGCCCCTTTCTAGACCGTAGGAGGGCAAGGTCAGCCAGCCACTTCTGTTAAGGTCAAAATAGCCTTAGTCGCAGCTTTTGTCAGCTGTGATGCAGATCGACCGTTTGTGAAGTATCAGCCTAGCCCTCGGCGTGGCCCCTTTGGGGTTTGGGACCAAAGGGAGCCAATTGGAACAGGAGTTATGCTGCCTGCGGTGCCATGAGCAGTAATCCACAGCCATTTGACCTTGTTTTCTCCTCACCGGTCAAGTACGGGGATGTGTGGCAAGCTGACCAGTTTCTGCTCATTAAGAACCACTTGACTGCTTGACAGATTAAAATTGGAGATTGTAAGAAAGTATGGATTTGGGGGCATAACTAATACTGCATGCAAGTAATATGTCTGTATTTATTTTAACAAACTCCAGAGGTTTTCTATTTAAATGCATATCTTCCTTAATTTTCCAAACACTTATTTTAATATTATAATTTTCTGAAATATTTTTGGAACACCTCTTTTGGAATTATCTTCAACATCTGTTTTTAAAACATACATGTTTTAGTCATATTTTGTTTCCATTAAAAGCAGCATCATTCACCTTGCATTTATATTTTATTAATCAGATTTGTCTTAAAATGGTTTTCAATGTCTAATATTTTCATAAGGGAGCTTAAAAATTAAAAATGCATTTCAAACTTTACAGTAAATTCTAAACCAGTTATTCTAATAGTATTATATAATTTTTTTTGAGAATTTTTATGAGTTTATTGAGCCAACCTGATGGCAATTCCTGAGAAGCAAAATCTCAACTGCTTGAGCAAATGCTCCAGAGAATGGCAGGTTTACTGCTTCTTTTATACATTCGAATCCAAAGAGGAAGCACAGGAGGGTTATGTGAAATCCACTGGTGAAATCCACAGGTTAAGGCGATTGGAGGAAGCAAAGCAGAGAAATCTCTAGGACTGGATAAAAAGTAAAACAGAGAGACACATGTCTTACATTTGTAGGTACAAGATAGTTAACAATAAACATTTACAGCACATGGAAGTGATATGAGGGGGAACAAGACAACAAGGGGCTCTGTTGTCTCCTGGTTTGTGGGTGTTCCCTGAGGGGTCTGGAAAAAGGAATTACTGTGATATTTAAAAGGTATGTTATCTTAGATGCAAAGAGGCAATAGACAGACTCACCTAAGGAAAAGACTGACCTTTGCCAAGGAAGCTACAGGCCTAGGATGTGACCACCTCCCATGACCCATTTTTGGTGAGGAACTTTTATGTTCAGGCCATCCTCTATGGTTATGTTTGGTCTCTGAGAATGTAGAATCCACCATGCTGGCCTCCTCTAAGCTTGCGGGTTTAGCATGTGCTCCTTTTTGTCCATACCTTTCTCATCCAGTGCCCACATGCCTTTTCTCTCTTCGTTCAGTCAGGCTCTTAAAGGATGAGCTGATATACTCTTTCATTCCCAGGCTTGATAAATTTCTCTTCCTGGGACAACAGACTATAACAATTATATCGCTTGGGTCCATGGTACTCTACAGTTTGTAGCATGCTTTTATGTTTACCAGAATGTTCCCATGTGCCACTGTGGGTATGGTGGGAGATGATTAATCCATGCATATTTAGATGAAGGAGGAAGGAGAGGAGGAGGAAGAGGAAGCAGAGTCCATGAAACAATTCAATTCCTTAGATGGCTTATACAAGTCTCAGGTAACTTTGGGGTAATTCTCCTGTTTTCTGTTCATTTTGACTCACTAATTTAATTTAGCAAATATTTTTTCAAAACTAAGCACTCTCAACTAAGTTTATCACCTTTATATGAGATTTTACAGTAAACACAAACATAAAAACAAACCAAAAATATTGTCATGATTTTCTTTCATCTTAATCTCCTCACTCAAATTTAGCATAGTAAACCTGTGGAAGTAGGAGTGAAGAGACCCTGTTAGGGAAAAAGACAAATTGGGTGACTAACCTTCTTTTAGGATGATGTCAGACTAATCCTGTCACAATGCAGGGGTATGAAGTACCCTCATGACAACCAAGAACAGCTAAGAATTTCAAACCATGTTTCTGGTTCATAATCTGTCCTTATCATCTGCCCTCCCAAATTTCTTTTTATTCTCATCCTCTTTTATGAATTTCTTCTTGATCTATATTCAAATAACTATACATATTTATACATATATTTGAATATATGTGAATTCATATAGCCATATCTCTATATATCTATGTAGATATATAGAAATAAAGATAGAGATACTTTTTCAAAAATTTTTCCAAGGTTATATTTGCTAATAATGAATGATACAGTGGAGCCAGGGTTCGAACCACAAGAGTCCTTGGCCAAGGGTCATCAGTCTACTTTCAGTTGTCTGCTGTAAAATTCTTTATTCTATAATGGTAATTCTTATATCAATTTAGAGTAAGAAATTGAAATAAAACAATACTGGACTTGGTAACCAATAAATTATTGACACTAGATATATTATATTTTGGCTACATACAAATGCACAACTATTTAAAAATTCTAACCCTTTCAGTTATTCAGAGTATTTATGTTATGAGTAAAAGCTAGAATCAAGGGAAATTGAAAATACTAAGCAAGTTTTTAATACATGCATATTCCTTTATTAAAATTTTACCCAAGAGGTTTTACAGAAGCATAAAATTTTCTTTCAAATTGGAAAAGTGTTTAGGAATTATTTTTTGAGAGAGAACTTACATCATGAAAGATTTATAAAATTATGATAAATATTAATGTACTATTTGAGGGATTATTATTACCTTTAGAGCATTAGATAAGAATGATTTTTATCATAAAGAATTTGGGACAATTTAGATCTGAATTATAACAATGATATTTAGTTATGAAATACTCTCAAATATTCTTACAGTATTTTCATCTTCCTGTCAATGTCTTAAATAATATTCTATGATAACATTCACTCAAATTTGAGACAAATAAAGAAATAATAAAAGAGCCAATAAAAGTGTGATATACTTGATGAATATGTAGTGAACCTAAACTCATTTCAAAGTTTATGATAAATATTTACTTTATAAACAAAAGTCTGAAGAAAAATTATGTTTAGAATATGAGCAAGATAAATCACAAAGAAGGTGGCAAAATTTGAATGTCTATTAATTCAACCACACTGTCAAAGAATATTTAAGTTCAGATGAATAAATTTTTTAAAAAATTCCAAGAGTCAAAGCACAAATGTTTATCACATTACTTTTTTTGAGAAATTTTATATTTAAGCTTACCTTAATACTAAAGTTCATTTTTGTGTGGCTTCAAAAATAACAGTCTTTTCAAGAATTATTTACTTAGTTCTTATCTCCATTAAATTCTTATCACAATATTACTTTATAACATTTTCATTTATTGTCTGGACTGCTAACTTCTGGAAATCCTCTGAATAGCTACTTATCAGTACACTCTACTTCCTTGTAACAGACATTACCTTTCAACTTCACTACAGTCCACCAGGATTCATCTTAACATAAAGGAGATTATCAGCAACAGCTCTTGAGCTTCTGTGCATCTTCTTCTATTCACTATGTATAAACTAAGCTCCCTGAGCCTCAGGGACTCATGTATACAACTAGGCTAATCCCAGTCAAGAAGAGTCGAGCTTATAACTATACTGAGGTAATGTTTTGTAAGCATGCTTTGCAAAATACAGCATGTCATGTACACATAAGTCATTGTAACTGATCTAATTTCACCAAAGTCTCCACTCCATACATGGAGCAACCTGAATTAAGAGCAAAAGATATTAAATATTATTCCAGGTTTTACTTTTGCCTCCATTCCTTGGGTGGGCATTTTTATCAGCAGTGCTTAAGATGCAGAAAGTATATTTAAAATACAGAGCATTGCATTAAGATCTAGTGAGTAGGTGTCAAAGGAGTTCTGAGAGCAGCAATATTTCAAACAGGAAAGTGGGAGTCTGGGTGGGACTTCCTTCTGGAAGTTTCTATTACCTTATCCAAAGTTGAAAATAAAATTAATTTGTTAAAGAAAAAGTCAGGTCAAGAGAAGAGGCGAATGATTTGGTCTGCATGAATATCTACCAAAAAAGGGGGGCCCGGGGAATGTAAAGACAAAACGCACAGTGTTCTTGCTCACTATTCTGGGAAGAGTCCTAAGTATAACTTTCCCATTACCAACACTCATGACTGGCAAGCCTTTAAGGAGAAATGATGTGTCAAGATAACTTAGTGGGATAAAATGATCTGTTAAAATGTCAAAATAAAACCCTAGTTTGGATGCTACGTTCACTACATATAAATCAATGTGAAAATAAACTTTATTTCTCATTCAAAGTTGATGATGTTCCTCTTAGCAGTTATACTTTTCATTGTAAACAATGCGTATCACACACTCACACACACACATACACACACACCTGTACAAGTGTTTTATTACAATGAGTCAACCTCCAACTCTACCCACTTAGCAGAACTTAAGTTTAGAAGCGTATAAACTGAGACTAGTCCTGGACTTAGTAAAAAAACTAAGGCTTCCCTTAGAGATACATAAAATTATACAATGCGTAGAGTATGCATTAAATATAATTAATGTATACATGATATAATAATATATTATTCAGAGATAATATAATATATAATAATGTGGAGTAGTACAGTCATCATCCTTACTTCATTTTTAAGTAAAAATCTTTCTAAAAACTTACTTTATGCTCCAAACTTTGACCTTGAGCATTTTAATATGACTACACTCTGTATAATAATTTAATTCAAGAAATATTTATTTCATATCTAAATGAACTTGCACTGCCTAAGTGCTGGAAATACAATAGTGAATACATTGAAATAATAACTCCATTCAGCCCTGAAATGGATACTCAGTTACTGAAGTGTTACTCCGTGCAGAGTACCAAACTTGTCATTTTGCAATGCACAGGAAGACACCAGGGAAGTTTGAACCATTCCAAATATGTGTATAAACTGAATATTCAGCAAAAATCTAAATAGCACAATAATAGTGAACTAATCTGTCATTGTTGGGAAAAAGTGGTTACCGATCTTTTAAGTGGTATTTTTCTTCGAGGGATGTTAAATTTAACCGCTGAAGTTAGTCCCTGATTGGAGCTCCCTCACACATCACAAAGGTTCTTCTTTCTCAGCTACTCAAGACTAGTTAAGTGTGGCACGTGCTTAGAACTCCCTCTGAGTATAATGATCACCATTACTGCTTCGTTGGATCCATTTATATACCATTATTCCAGTGATTATTATTTACTTCCTTTTTATTCAATTAATAAATGTTTGCTTAGGTGTTCAATTATTTTATGAGCCATAACTAAAACACGGCTCATAAATCACTCTCTTTTACAAACTAAACTACTTGTTGTATCAATAGACTATTTCAAAAGTCTCTCAAACCTTCTGCAATTTAGGGATCTGCCTTTCTCAAGCTATCACTGCTAATTTTTTTACTTTTTCACAAATCTTGTTTAATATCATCCATTACTGCTTACACTCATATTGTATATTTTTCTAGTCTTCCACTCTCTTATTCTCCCATGAACATATAAATATTTCTTTAACTGGACCCATGTTCTTCCTTCTTGGTACAATGGAGTACATGCTTTTTATTCAAAGACCAATTGCTCCACATATGTTCAGGATCTTTTATTTTCACATGTAAATAACTTCCTTTTTTCTCTGTCTAAGTGACACTCCTTTGGAAGTAGCCATATTTAGTGTGACTGCTTTAAGGATTTTCTATTTTTCCCCCAGTACTTTGTGATATCTCTAGGTGTACAATTTCTTTATTATCTGGCTTTGGATTTTCTTTTATGGCTGTTTGAATTTGTGAAGTCTATCATCAATCCTGAAATATCCTCAGCAACTATCATTTTGTTTATTTATTTTATTCAATTTATTGGGGTGATATTGGTTAATAAAATTATATAGTTTTCAAATGTACAATTCTGTAATATATTATCTGTATACTATATTCTGTGTTCACCATCCATAGTTGAGTCTCCTTCCATCATTTTAAGTATTACCTCATTCTAGTCTCTTTTCTCTCCTTCTGGGATCCTGATTAAACTTATACATTCTCACTATATTCTCTTTGTCATTTTTCTGCTTTTCTGTATTTTCATTTTTTGTCTTTCTGTGCTACAATCTAAATATTTTCTTCTGATATAAATTCTAGTTCACTAATTTTCTTTTTAGCTATATTTAATCTGCTATCAAACTGATGTACTACATTTTTAATTTTCCATTATTATCATTCATTTTTATTCCTGTAAGTATTTTGGTTCATTTTGTGTTACTTTGATTACTGTTTCCATCAGGTATCTTTAAGCTTATTTGTTGCTTCTTTAAATGTACTTGGCATAATTATTTTATAGTTTGAATCTAATAATTTCAATATCTTAAGCATTTAAAGAGTTTTTTCCTGCTGCTTCTGTTCTTATCATTGTTTTTTGCTGTTTCTCGCTCCAGAGGTATACTCACATTTTGTGCCTACTTATCTTTGGATATTTTTGTGTGTATTTTGTTTTTTTTTGTACTTAAAAACTATTTTAAGTAAGCAACTACAATGTAGTAATAAGACATTTCTCTTACTTGGTTCTGCCATATATAGGACTACCTTAGACTAAAATAAGGACCAAAAACTTTTTTAGACATTCCAGGAGATTTCAATAGACTTTATATTTTTGTTCTCTGTTCCATACCTTGCTCAACTCTAACCTTTAGTTACCATATTTTTAAGACAGACATTCTCTTTGTAGACCTGCACTGTTCATATGGTTGTCATGAGGTCTTTCAATTACCAAACAAGTGGGATTCTACTGCCAGCCCCCAATAGGCAAACTCTGGAGGCAGAGGTTTGGTGAAAAAGGAAAGGGGTTATTTACTTAAAGGCTATATAATTTTGAAAGAATGACAGGCTTCTGAGCCCATTCCCTCTAAAATACCCAAAGGAAAAATAACTCCACCACCTTTTGCCAGATTAGCTCAAAGTTGCACCTAGAAATCCTTCTCCCACTTAAAATACTGTCCTTTGGGCAAGGCAGGCAGCAGCAGCAGCACCGTCATCCAGCTGGTTTTAGCAGGTTCCCATCACAGTCCAGCTTCAGGTGTCTTTTGGAATCTGCGCACATGCCAGTGTTCTATTTGCTATGTGCTGCCCTATCCCACCACTCCTGCCCATAGCACCAGTGCGCATGCCCTGTCTCTGGCCATCAGCTTGCCAGTGCATCCAGGCCGCTGGCAGAGCAGGAAAACACAGCATAGCACCAGTCGCCTGCAGCACCGCAGCTCCTCGTGTTGGGAGGTGCCTAGAAACATTGCCAGACCACACGGTCTCCAGGGTCCACTGGCCCAATAGCCGGGCAGGTGAGGCAACCCAGACAGGCCAAGACTCTGCCCACCATCCATTTAAATCTCTAGATCCAAAATCCTATGTGCTCCTATAGTGTCCAACTTTTCAACCAATCCGTGCCAGACTGGCTGGTCTGATCCTTACATACTGCTAGGCGGTAAGAGGGTTTCTAGCAGCATGTATCTCTGCCCAGGCCAGGGCACCGTATGCTGTGGTTTTCATTACTATTTACCCTCGGGTAAGGAAATCCATCACGTGCCAGCTACTTCAGTCCTGCCACCTCGGGCACTTCCTGACCTCTCCCTTCTCTGGGACATGGTCAGGCTCTTGTGCTACATTGGGGGTCCCTCCCTGCTCCCCAGCATCCCCCGTATAACATTTACAGTTTACTTCAACATGAATTTAAGTGACCTACTTAATATATTGTAATGCTTACTTTATATTACCAAACCATAAAAAGCAGTTATATTTTTAAAACTAAAGATAAATTTGTTTTCTTCTCATTTAAATAACATTTAGGTCCATTAAAAATAGAAATATTCTAAGGTAATACTTTAAAAATTAAACAATGAATAAACTAAACAATAAACTTATTGTCCTAAGTTCTACTGACAATGCACATCCTGATGATTTTTTAAGATATATTTATTAAATCTAAATACACATCTGTCTTCACTTTTATTTAAGAAAAATAGATGATGAGCATGATATAAAGGATTTGGAATTGAAAACATTTCCTTCTGAGGTAAATACCTCCTAGGGTTATGCTGTGATTCTCATTTCAATTATAAGTTTAAAAATCAGAGAGAAGAGTAACTACTAATGCTAAAATATATTTTTCTTTGAAACATCTTATGTCTTCAACACAATTTAACAACCAGTGAGCAGTAACAAGGTGTTTTATTTAAGTGATGATTTCTGGGAGGAAAAAAGAATGCTCTCTGGAAGGATGAGAAGCTAACTAGTAATAAATGTCTGATCTATGATGACTCACCAAAAATTATTGTTAAATTATTTCCTATATAGTTTCTTAATCCCATTGTATTTCCATAAGGAAGGAAAAAAACTTCAGGATGAGATCTGACCAGTGCTAAATGAAGCACCTGACTAAAGTCGCCCTCTGAAAGGCCTGGTCTGTAATATGAATTCAGAGGAGTGTCCTAGGTCTTGTTGTCCAAAGTGTGGGCCGTGGCTGATAGAACTTAGTGCAGACGCTGACTCTGGGCTCCACTCCAGATCTGCCGATTCAGAGCCCACACCTTAGCAAGAATCATCCGCGGGAAAATGTCCAAAGTAAAGTTTTAGCGCTAGTTTAAGGATATTAGAAATTATCCAGTGAAGCTTTTAACATAGAGATTCTGTCAATAAATATTATTTTAGTTAAAAATGCACAAAACATTTCAATTAGCTAAATTCTCATGGCCATTTTATGAAATGTTACAAAAAGTACAAAGATATAAGATGTAGAAATGCTTATGAAATGCGCACCAAAATATTGTAATTGGTGGGCCTTTTCACTTCATAAAGTAAAAATATATGGGAGATGTTTGTAAGGCAGGCATCTGAGCAAAAGCAAAGAGAATGAAGAAAAATAAAAACAATTGATACCGTCCTATCTTGGAAAGTATGTTGTACTTTTAAAAAGTTATATAAGAATCTCTTGATCTACTAATTCTGCTCCCTAGAATTTTTCATAATAAAAAGATCAAAAAGGCAGAAACATGTTATATGCACGAAAATGGACACCACAGAATTTTTTAAACAATATCAAACAATTGGACAGTAGTGTCCTAGGCCTTCACATTCACTCACCACTCACTCACTGATTTACTCAGAGCAAATCCTAGTCCTGCAAGCTCCATTCATTGTAAGTGCCCTCTACAGGTATACTATTTATCTTTTATACTGTATTTTTACTGTATATTGTTTCATTGTTAGATACACCCATACCATTGTGTTTTAATTGCCTGCAGTATTTTTAGTATAGTAATATGCAACACCACATAGCCTAGGCGTGTAGTAGGCTATGCCATCTAAGTATAGTAAGTGTACTCCTTGGTGTTCACATAAGGGTAAAATCACCTGGTGGGCATTCCGTAGCAGTGCAGGACTGTATTGTTCTATAATTGCCATTGTATGGATAGTTAGCACCTCTACCATGTCACCAATTACCATTTTTTTTACGGTGGGAATTATTAAGATCTAGTCTCTTAACCAGTTTGATGATTATAATACAATATTATATAATCCTGCCCAGTGGCAGTTCGGCTTGCTTTCCTCCCCTTTCCTTTTCCCTCTCTTCCGGCTGTGCCCCTCTGCCTGAGAACGGGCCCCGGACCTCTCCAGCAGCTGTGAGAAACTCCCCAGGCTTCTGTCAGTGTGACTCCCTGCCCTCAGGCCCGTCCTCAGCTCAAGTGTTCCTTCAGGTAAGACTTCTGCAGCAGGAACAGCTTTTCTTTCATTAAATCCCTTATCTCGCTTGTCAAATAAAAAACAAAAAAGCGAAAAACAAATCTGGACTAAGTAAGGAGAGACTTTGTTAAAATGGATTATTGAAAGAGGTGGAGGTGGAGGGGGCTGGGAGGAGCTATTGCAATGAGAGTTCTGGCCCTGAAATCTGCAAGCTTCTCAAGAGCTGGGCAAAAACGATGTTTCTTTCACAGTGAGGAAGAAACAAGGTTATAAAAAGCAGGTGGGGGAGCAGGGTGAAAGGGAAGCTTGATTGGACCATAGATCAAAGAATGTTTTACCCTGAGGCACATACTCAGAGGGGCTGTGTGTGTGTTGCGACTGGTTGAGGGTGGGTCAGAGTTCAGTGCCTGGAAGTGGAGAAGCTTAAAATTTAAGAATCATTTTGTTCTCATTCACCAGTAGAGGCAAGCAGTTCATCTAATTATTTATGAGGCAAAAATGGAATTTGAAGCGTCTGTGTCTTACTTCAATCACACGGGGAAGCACGTTCTTGCAGTAAACTCTCCTAGACAAGAAGGGGATTTCTTTAGCGGGCATTATTTTGCGTTATCACAGAGCCTGGGTAAAGTTCAACATTGTTACACTTTATAGTGATATGTTATGTAACTATCTGACTTAGGTGTGTGGACAAAAAGTGGCCACATACTAAACCCAACAAGCTCAGAAGAAGCCTGCATGGCAGGCTTACAAACTCAAAGACTAAAGTAAACACACAGGATGGTCTGAAATTAAAACTTTCTTTTTAAAAGCAGGTCATGGCCAACAGTCATGTCCTAGGCTAGAATCTCCCCTGACAGAGGTCAATCTTTACCCTAATTAAGCCTGTCTATTGTCTTTTTGCATTTAGAAAAACATACCTGATAAACATGCCTTTGCAATAACAAAGTAATTTCCTTTGTTCCAGACCCCTCAGAGCACAGGCACTGCGCCACCCACCCCTAGAGCAGAGACCACAAATCCCCTCATAGTTATTGTTATCATGTTAATTGTTGGCCATTAACTATCCTGTACCCACTTATGTAAAAGAGTGTGTCTATCTCTCTTTTTCACTCTTGAGCTGAGGACGGGCCCGAGGGCAGGGAGTCGCACTGACAGAAGCCTGGGGAGTTTCTCACAGCTGCTGGAGAGGTCAGGGGTCCGTTCTCAGGCAGAGGGGCACAGCCCGTAGAGAGGGAAAGGGAAAGGGGAGGAAAGCAAGCCGAACTGCCACTGGGGAGGATTATATAATATTGTATTATAATCATCAAACTGGTTAAGAGACTAGATCTTAATAATCCCCACCGTAAAAAAAATGGTAATTGGTGACATGGTAGAGGTGCTAACTATCCATACAATGGCAATTATAAAATAATACAGTCCTGCACTGCTACGGAATGCCCACCAGGTGATTTTGCCCTTATGTGAACACCAAGGAGTACACTTACGACACTTGGATGGCATAGCCTATCTATCATTTAACGTTTTATCCAGTCCCAGAGATTCCCCGTCCTGTCCCCTGCTTTGCTTTCTCCTGTCTCATCTATCACCAGCGGGTTTCCTGTGACCCTTTTACACTTCCTCTTTTGATTGTAATGTATACAATAAGGTGCAAACCTGCCATTTTCTAGAAAATCTCAGTCCATTGAGATTTTGCTTGCTGGTAATTATCGTTGGTTTGGCTCAAATAAACTCATAAAAAATCTTACAAATTTGGATGTTTCTGAGGTTGACAGGCGTATATCGCCAATTATATTTTATTACAGGAAAACAAGGGCCAAGCAGGGCGTTCTGTGTGCTAACGAGCAGTCATAGTGCACAAAGGAAAGAAGAAACAATTGATTCAGAAGAGTCAATGGACACTTTACATCTCAGTTCCCATACTCAATAAATGAAGTGAATTAGACAGCTATCTTCCTATTCTGAAATAAAACAAGATGTTTACAAAAACACTAGTATAGAAACAAAACTGATTTAACATGACTTTTAGCTGTGGAGGGCCAGATGGCATTTCACTGGGTACTTTACCTTGTGCATTTGAAGTTTTGTTGAAGTATAGTAAATAATGGCAAAAACGGAGATTTTAATTTTTGAAAATTATAACATTTTAGTTTAATTACCTTTCTCCTCCATTATCCTGAGAAGCATAATTACCATTATCAGCAGTTTTATGATCACACCCCCACAATGTCTGACGACTCTCATAACACTTGTTCTTTAGTAGAATCTAACCTCACTTCCATCCTTCATTTATGAAATCAACCAAGCCTCTTTCTGATACCTGGCTCTAACAATACCAGAGCTAAGACCATAAGCACTTAAACAAAAATGCTCTCACTTCCTAATCATGAACTGCTATTTTGAAAGTGTCAGTGTGATTGTCGCTCTTCCTTGAAGCAGTAAGTCATTCATACACAGTTTGTTTGTATAGTAACAGATTACTCTAATCAAGAGGGCCTTTCTACACTTTATTTTGATGAAACTGTAAGAAGCTTTATCCCCTTTAAGAAAATAAAGCAGTTTAAGAAATGCATCATGTAAGTAACCGCTCCTTCTAAAACATATCTTTTGGGTAGAGGGCCAAAGAGGAATTCCCTTTTACTAAACTAGGGTCTAAGTTATAAGCAAAAGGGAATCTTTTATCTCATGTAAAACAACTGAAGGTTTCAGCAGGAAAACAATCCTCCAAGTCCAAGATATGTCAGCTATATAGGTATTTGCAAGAAAAATTAATGATAACTTGGGAGTTCAAGAAAACCAGGGTAATTTCTCCCCCTTTTATCTCCCTGTTAATATCATCCCTTCTATTCCCCAAGTAGAAGAAACTTAACTCAGTACAATTTAGAAGAACTTAAAAACATAAGAGGGAACCCGGACCTCAGTAATTTTAGTGGGGGAGTGCAGTGACACTTAGGAAATAGATATGATTTAAGATACAGCCTGCAATGATAAGAAAGGCGGGGAGACTTTCAAAAGCCTAGAGCAGTGCTTCTCAGTTTAATGTGCATATAAATCATCTAGAGATCTGGTTCAAATGCAGATTTTTATCCAAAGATCTTGAGTAATGCCTGAGATTTTGCATTTCTAATAAGCTCCCAAGCAATGCTCATGCTATTTGTCCCTGGTCCATACTTTGAGTAGGAAAGTCCCTGTGAGTGCCTGCAAGGCACACCCTGAAGACAATTATGTTCGGCAGCAACAAGGAAGTGGTATCAGATGGTGTATCCCCTGATTATCAACCAAATAACTAGGCTCCATCTGGATTCATAAAAGGAAGGCTTTTGTAAGGATCTTTGCAAATTTTCGTCAGTCTGACCAAGATTTTTTTACCAGCATGAACCAAGCCGGCATGTTCAAGGGCCTCTTTCATATGTACGTTAAAGTTTAAATTTCTCCTTTATCCTTTAACATTCAGTGTTTTTTTTAATATAAATATATGATCTTGATTACAAATTTAAATTTGATAAGAATAAGAATTCCCTGTGTGTTAAGTGCGGACTTGGTCAAAGCTTTCAAATTAGCATTGTCAGTCTTTCTTTCCAGTGCTTGCTCCCTAATCCCCACAGAGGCTGGAGGCTAAATTTGTGACTAAGTACTTAACACAGAATGATGAAGCGGTAAAAGGCGCCTTGTTTCCCTGAAGAAGAGTGTAAATTCATTCCTAATGGAAATCATGACTTTCAATCTTAAAGTACCTTATGAATTCATAAACCATCTCTAGTGTGTCAATATTTGAACTGATTTAGGAATGGTCAATCTATTTGTCAGAAATGTAGTGATTTTTCCGTGGAATTTTTAATGTTTTTAATTTTTTTTTATTTTTTACAATACATTCTTATATATTTCATAAAAAGCTGTTTATAAATAGTGCATCCATTGAATTGTAAGCCAATTTTCAATGGATATTGTTTAGAGAGCACAGCGGAAATCAAGAACAAAGCATAATGAGCAAAAATACACATACCAGTTCAGCTCTCCCTAAACCCAAAGCTAAAACATAGATGTTTCCTGAACAAAACAAGAACAGTCTTTTTAATTAAACCTCCAACTCCCCACGCTGGAGCAGAGAGCTCACTTTATATTCAGTTGATTCACAAATGATAACCATTTCCCCTAAATTTGCATTCCAGCCTCAGCATTCCTACAGAATTCTAATGCTGGTCAGTATTTAGTTTACTTGATAGGAAAGTTTACTAGAAACCATGTCAAAAAACTAACTCACCTTTTAAAATAACTTTTTGTATTATTGTTATTTTTTTTCCAGTTAATGATTCTGAAGGAGAATGCATAGTGAGACATTGTTACTAAATATTTGATCTTATGATTTTAAGTGAGTCTCTGTATAGAGTTAGAAATCTTGAACTTATGATTTTAAACCATTCATTATAGAGTTGGGTAGCTTAAATTCTTTTACTTACAGTTATAATGCAACTATTTTTCTATTAGTAACTACACTCGGAAAATATATCTTATAATGCTTGTATAATGTGTCATGATATAGGTGTTTTATGTTTAGATTGGACATTTATGTTTTTTTCTAATTTTTCAATAAACTTAGTAATAAGTTCTATCTGCTTGACTCTGGTTCCTTCAAAGAGATATTTATATGTTTTCTTCTTTCCTCTTCTATTATATTACTAAATTAGTTATGACCTTAAAAATATTACTTCACTTTCTTAAGGGTCTTATGAAACACTAAAATTTCATTTTTAACACTTTGTCGTAGAGTTATTAGTTGTACCTTTTAAAGCAACCTAGAGATTTCCTTCTTATTCTGTCTATGTATTTTAGAAGAGAGAAAAACTAACTTTATTACAGTGCCCTTTTTTTTGTTTCAAGGACAGACTACATCTGATGTATTTCAAAAGATATATGGAACTTTCCATTTTCATTTTAACTACCCTTCTTAACAATGTTTAATGTTGTCACCTACAGTGAGACCCTAAAACACTATACTCTAAGGATGAAAATGTTAATGACTGCTTCAAAAGTGTTTAGGGAATGTGCGGCATTGGAGTGAGGAATATTTTTTGCCATACCTCTGAAGGGATTTTCAATGCAGCAGTGCTCAGAGGAACTACATCTATGATTTTTCTGAGTTTACCTCAAAGACATTTTCTGTTTTATGCTTTCTTTATTTGCCAGGCAGCCCTCAAGCAACAAATTTACATGAGAAAACCATAGCGTACTGACTTTTAATTAAAACTTCACACCCAAAATGTCCTGGGATTTAATTTAAATATTTAATTGAAACACAATTTTAAAAATAAAATAAGAAAGAACGGATATGAGACTGAGTTATTGCATGACTAAGAGACACTATAATTTTACCCTGATAAAGGCGCTGATGGGTCATTATCCAGGGCCTTTCCTCACCTACAGACCACTTAATTTTTCTTGCTAATGAGTGACACATTCTGTGTATTTTTCAGATGTTACTGGACTAAAGGGTTCCTTTGCCTGTGTGCATCAAAGCCCAGTGAGACAGGAACAGGAGTTTGCAGCAAAGAAAGTATGAGCTTATTTTTAGCAAGTGGCCCATGCCAGGAGACACAGGTGATCTAATGCCCAAAGACCTGACCCCACAGTGGCTTCCAAGGGATGGATTATAGAGAGGAAAAATCATTAATTATGATGACTAATGGAGTTAGGATCGGGGTCTCTACTGATTAGTTTGTACCAGGGTAGGGGGTGGTTGACCCTTGCATCTAGTCCTGATGTCATCCATGGCATGTGTCACTTCCCCTGGGTTCCCTTCTTTTCTAGGCTTGGAGCTGGAATGCAATTACCACCTAGATGTTATGTTTAGTTTGGTTGAAACTCTGTTTCTGTTGTCAATAGACCTGAAGCTTTGTTCCTAAGATTATTTGATGCTGATCAGAACCTCATTTTCCTGAGGGTTTAAAGATTGAGGGAGGAGTCATGCAAGGGAGAAGGAGGCAAGTGAGTCGGGGTGCTGTATGAGGCCAGTCTGAATCAAAAGGAAAGAAAGGAGAAAAGGTCATAGTAAAAAAATGACAATTTTTACATGGTTAGCAGGTACTAAAACTTGCCAATCAACACTAATATCATCATGCCCTCATTCTCCTGTATTTTCTATTGTGATGAAAGACACTGACATCTACCTAGTTGCCAAAACTTTAAGTCCTGGTTTCTCCTACTTCTCTCCTTAACAATCCAGTGTCCTTTATGAAGATGCCGTGGTACAAAGCTCTGTTTTCACAGGGACAACACTTACTGGCTGTGTTTATCTTTTTCTACAGTCTGAACAAAGAATTTAGAGGAATGCAAAAACGAGGTAGTGAAGCCAACTCAATTTCAGAACGCAAGAGTAGAGATCAATGAACTTGTGCTGCAGACTGGGCAACAGGATCATGTGAAAGCCAGATTTGCATTGAATTCAGAATGGTGTTCCAATACCCTCCGAGGTATGGCTGTAGCAAGTCTTTATTTCCTGAAAGTTCGGTGCGTGGCTTTTTTTTTTCTCTAGGTCCCAGTGAGACTGCAAAATATAGTTCCTATTTTTTAATATATCCATATTACTTGAAGAAACCAAAGCAAGCCCTTTCTGTTAGTAACCAATGCAAAAATGCTCCTAAACTATAAATATTAAATGGATATTGTTCAGGCAGTATATCAAACACATATTAATGATTAAATGTATAGACTTTGTACTGAGTCTTGTCTCTGACACTTACCAGCTGTGTGACTTCAGGCAGGTTACTTAATCTTGCTGTACTTCTGTTTACTTAAGTATAAAATGATGATGATAGGCTTACCTCATGAGAATTTCCTGCCTATGTAATTGTACTTTTTTCTCTAATGGATATTTTATGCTTTTTATTTTGATTTATATGAATATTAAAATGTATTACAAGTTATAAATTTTATATGCATTGTGAAGGGATTCAGAGCAGACCTCCCCATGATGTGCTATTTTGGCATTTGGATTATTTAGAGCCAAAGGCAACCAAGACCCTGCAAGTTCAGGAGAAACTTCTACCTCTCCCTTAATTACCAAGAAGAGTCTAAAAATTAGGGCCTTGCACATAATATAAGTTATTACCACAGGTAACCTTTTAGGGCCTATCTATAGGGCAGAACACACTTCTCATTACTAAACATCAGCTCTTCTTATTCTGCAACTTTCCTTTCTCCCCTGTGAAGTCCCAGGGAATCTTATAACTCATCCCTTGGATCGCACTCACATATATACCCCATTTTACCATTTTGTCCCTGAAACTCTCATGTATGTAGGGATCTCTGACTCATGTATGTGAGGTTCCCAGACATACATATGTACTTAAATCTGTTACTTGCTCTTGTTCATCTGTCTCACTTCAATTTTATTACGAAGGCAGCCTAAAGAACCTAGAAGAGAAAAGGAAAATGTCTTCGTCCCCCACAGCCTGGGTTGGCCAAAGGGCCGTTTGGTTTCCTCTCCATAGGCTGCCTCTCGCAGTGCTTAGTTGCCTTGAAATTCATTCGAAACAGTTTTGTCAGATTGTAATGTGACAGCTGTCATATCAGCATGCACTTAAAAAACTTATCGACATTGGTGAATTTTGTGTAGCCATTTTAATATTGAAGGTAGAAGAAAATATGCAACATTTTTGGCATATTATGCTTTATGATTTCAAGAAAAGTAAAAATGTAACTGAAACACAAAAAAGATTTGTGTAGTGTAGGGTGAAGGTGTTGTGACTGATTGAATGTGTCAAAAGTGGTTTGTGAAATTGTGTGCTGGAGATTTCTTGCTGGATGATGCTCCACAGTTGGGTAGAACAGTTGCAGTTGATAGTGACAAACTGAGACATTAATTGAGAACAACAAATGCTCTACCATGCGGAAGATAGCCACATACTCAAAATATCCAAATCAATAATGTTGTTGGTGAAAATGAAAAATGTGTCTTTTATTTTATGGAAAAAACTAAATGGACTTTTTGGCCAACTCAATACTTGGGGAAATTTATTGTGCACTAGCTTTTACTCCTTTTACTCCAAGCCTTGTCTATAAATAAGAATTATTCTGATTATTTGACATTTTATTATGATGTTCACTCAATGAATTTTTATGTTCTACTCTAATGACCTTAAATGAAAGAAGATTGTTTCCAGTCAGGTCTTAATTTCTATTATTTTTTTTAAATGTAGATTCCAAAGTAAATAGGTGCTTTCAGGAGGATCACACCCCAAAATATTCTCAATATGAGAAAGAGATCGTTTGTGTCATTTTTCCAAAGATTATTGATATATTTTGTTCTATATGAAAGCAATAATACAGTAACATTTTGTTTTGTGCAATAAGGGCTAAAGTTCATTGTCCACTTTCACTTAAAAGATGAACTGTAATTCTTTTTTAAACATGTTATTAATGAGCTTGAAACTGATTGCTAAAGATCAATCTTAGGTTCTAGTTACCAGTGTGCCGAGGCCAGCTTACGATGACTATGGCAAAGACTAGTGGTGATGTTTTAGGAATTTGTAAGCCAGCTGACATCACGTTCATGGCTTGAAATTAGAAATGATGAAAGCATTTACACTGAGGATATCAACAAATGCTGCACAAATCAGGGTTCCTTTTTTTTTCTTTCCTCCAGAGAGATGGCTTGCTGGCTTTTAAATGCTTACCAGCACACCACTGATATTATTCTTCCATCATCTCATGTTTTTCACATTTTGAAACAAAATCACTCTTTCAAACCCCAAATTATTCCACTCAAAATTTGGCTGTGGTATTCATTCCACAGCAAATATAAATAGATTTATGAGAAAAGCCTGGCATTTTTTTGTTCTTTATAGAAAACAAGAACATAAATCCTGTCTGTCTAAGAATATGGGCAGAGTGAAGAAGTTGCCCTTGTCTTCCTTATCCCATCTGTTATCATAGGTAAAATTTCAACTAAATCTTTTGAGAAACCTGAATAGAAAATTTATAAGGTCATATAACAGTTCTTACTCAGCAACTTTAGTTTCAGAAAAAGCAGATTTTCATGCAATAAAAAGAAAACAAGAAAGATCTCAAAAGGAACATGGGTAGGAATCACAGAGAACTTCTCAAATTATCTTGGAAAATATGCAATTCAAAAATTATTAGCTTTTAATCTCATTCAGACTGCCTTTGAGAGAGTTTTTAGGTCATCATATCCTGGTAGGTAGTATTTGGGTGTCCATAAAAAAAAGTCAACATATTTTTCATGATTTTATGTTTGATAGGGAAATATCTCATTAATAAAAAGTAGACATGATGGGTAGAAATAAACATGAGTTAGAACTTTTCTAGGATGCTTTCATATCTGTAGGATCCTCAAAATAGCCTATCCAAGTGCAGAGCAGAGGTGGACTTGTAATCCCCTTTTACAATTTCCAGAGCATCTGAACTGGTAGTATTTAGAACAACTGTATTAACAAAGAAGTAGAAATTCTGGTTAACATATGTAAAGTTTTATCCATATACCATGAGACTGAACATCCTTCTCTGTGAATTATGATTTGAAAGCAGTAAGTTCTATTAGTCTAATTTAGGCATATTTGTTTAGTACAATGCAGTTTGCTACCTGTTGTTGGAAGGAGTAAGACATGACAGCAGGCACCAATGGTAAATGCTTATAATTAATTTTCATGCTGAAATGATATGGAACCGGTGAGTACACTTTAGGTAATAAACTCCCAAAATAACTTAATTTTGCATCCATTTTATTTCCTTACATTTTCATTTTTGAGTTATAATTCACTTGCAATAAAATGTATACATTTGAAGCATACAGATTGGTGTTTTTGACAAATGTATACTCTCATGTAACCATTATCAAAATCAAGACATAGAACATTTCCATTGCCACAGAAAGTTCCCTTGTGCCCTTTATAGAAGTCGGTTCCTCAATTTTCAGGCCAAACGATCACTTATTTGAGTAGTTTGCCTTTTCTAAACTTTCAAGTAAATGAAATCATACAGTGTGCATTCTTTTGTCTGTAGCTTTTTTCACTTGGCATAATGATTTTGAAATTCATTCATATTGTTACATGTATTTGGAATTCATTATATTCACCTGTTGGTGGAACTTTGGTTGTTTTCAATTTACGACCATTATGAATACAAGTATACAAGTCTGCTTTTACTTTTCTCTTGGATAAACAGATAATAATTGAATTGCTTAGTTATATGTTAATTGTATATACAGTGTTGTAAGAAACTGCAAAACTCTTTTCCAGAGGGGCTGTGCAATTTGGCACTTCAACAAACAATATGTGAGATTTCCAGTTACTCCATCTCCTCACCAACATTTGGTATTGCCCACTTTTTAACTTTTGATATTCTAGTGGGTCTATGTCTTTGTAGTTTTAATTTGCATTTTCTTAATTACCAATGATGTTGAAACATCTTTTTCTTTTACTTATGGTTTGCTTTTCATTTTGACCCTAAATTTTCTTCCACAATACATGTCTATATCACATTTTAGTAGTTTAAGCTTCTTTCGAATGCAAGCAAATGAAACTCACTGGATAATAATAACCAAAAAGGCACTTTACTTAAAAAATAGTTTTAAAAACACCTGAAGAAAAGTTATACAATCAAGCCTTGGGTAAAGGTGAAACTGGAGCAGCTCCAAGTATCCTTTAGTATAAATGTATAAATACACCTTTTTCTTACAGAGCTGCAATTTAGGTGATTCATTTCCAAAACCTTAGTATAACAATTCCAAATTTTAAATTTCTGGAAGAATCTTCCTTCTATTTGAATTAGGACCTTCTTTAGAAAGTTTACTTCTTAAATGATTTCTCCTTAAAGTACAGGAGGAAAAGTCACATTTGACACAATTTTCCCTTTTGCATTATAGTTTCTTCTCATAAGTCTAATCTTTCCTTAAAGAATAGCTTATCCTCATATTCTGCTTTATGTAGTGATGGTAAAAATTCTAAATGCACGAGGCAGAAAAGAAGAAGAAAATCTGCCTCACACCCACCTATTGGGTAATTCTTGTGGAGAAGCGAAGCAGTTATTAAGGGGAATATTCACAGATGTTACAGATGGAGATGGAAGGCAAAGTGGATGGTCAACCACTGAGCCTGAGTGTTGAGCAGAGAACGTGTTCATGCCAGACAAATGCACCCCGGACACCTGAGGCAGAGAGCAATGCTTTGTGCATGGAGGCAAGTGTGGCTGTGGATGTGTAGGAATTTGTAGGTAGATGACTGGGAGTTGAGAAACCTCGTGCCTAATGATCATGTTTTCTTGATCAAGAATTCCACAGTGAGAGAAGAGGTGATGGAACTTGAAGAAATAAGGGAAGAAAATAGCTTTAGTGAGACATGGCTTTAAGAACCAATGAAAATCTAAGCTCACCAGGCAGTATCGGATAGAGTCTTCAGGAGAGCCTGTAATCCAAAAATTTGTGGATATGCGAGTAGTGATAACTGCTTGCATACTTTTGTAATATTTTCTTTTAAACTGTAGCAATCTGTAGTAGGGAGAGAATAGCAAGAAAATTAAATTATTACCAAGACTGTAGTTTTTTGATAGTTGCTGTAGAAAAAGGGCGGAAGTAGCAAAGAAGAAAAGGACTAATGTGATCCGTTACACTGTTTGCTCTTGCAAAGACTGAGCTCGATGGACCTCACTGGTTTCGATATTTGCTTTCACTTGTGTGGTAAAGTCCTTTACTTTAAAAAAAGGAAAAGGACGTCACAGATGAAGCAAAACTTCATCACTGGGTAAGGGGGTGTTTTCCAGGTCTCTCCACTTGTATTCCCTGATATGATGTGATGAGAAAGGTACTTCACTTTGTAGTCTTCATTCCAAATGCCGATAGCCCCAGTCTAACTGTGAGAAAAATATCAGACAGATCCAGATTGAGGGACATTCTGTAGGCTGCTACTCCTCAAGGCTGTCAAGAGTATGAAGGAAAAGGAAGGACCGAGTCACAGGCTGGAGTAAATTAAGGGGATATAGCTAAATGCAGTATGGTGCCTTTCACTGGATCCTGTAACATGAAGAGGACATTCACAAAAAATCTGGTGAAATCTAAGTGGAGTCTGAAATTAAGTTAATTGTGATTTACCAATTTTTTTTTTTAGTTTTGATAAATCATAATGCAAGATTTTAGTGATGGGGAAACTACATGAGAAGCATATGGTAAATCTATACTATCTTTGCAACTTTCCTGCAAATCTAAAATTATTCTAAAATAAAAAACTTATTTTAGAAAGTCAAAAAAATAAAAAAAGGAAAAGATAGATATTTGTGTCACTTACTAATATTTTATTATCCTTAACATTGGTGTTGGTATGTCATTCACTGCAACACCAATTTTATTTTGTATTTTGTGATAAAATATTAATCTTATTCATAAGGTCATCGATATAATTAATTTGGGATACAGTTTCTGAAGTCCCATATCTTCTTTTGTGGAATATTGAGATATTCATGAAAATAGCACAAAAA
Source organism: Mormoops blainvillei (assembly GCA_004026545.1). Lineage (NCBI taxonomy): Eukaryota > Metazoa > Chordata > Mammalia > Chiroptera > Mormoopidae > Mormoops > Mormoops blainvillei. Next base: position 6,098 of record PVJD01012364.1, on the reverse strand, counting down.
TAAACAAGTCAATCATAAAAATATAACTAATTTACAGACTTATAAATAATTCTAGAAAATAACTATTTTGCCAAAATGAAAGCCAAAAAAATCAATGCTTTAATGATCTCCCCATTACTTTACTTCCTGTATTCTTATGCATTAAATGACCATCTTCAAACATACAAACATTTTTAAGCAGCCACCGAGCTTCCATTGAGAAAAGACCTGTAGAGACAGCAAGGCCTGATAAGAGTCATCGCACGGCAGGGGTGACCCTGGAGCCAGAAGGCCTGGCTCAGAGAGCTGCGCCGTTCTTCACTCTGTGTGACTTCGGAAAAGTCACTTAACATAGTGGTGTCTGTTGTTCTTATCTGTAAAAACGGGATGATATCTTACCACCACATGGTATGGGGAAACGGAGGACTAGGTCAAGTAACTTACTACACAGCTTCATAAGCAGTAAAGCTGCCATTGGAGCCCAAGAGGTCTGACTACTAATCTTGAGTGATTAACCTGGTGTTCTTTTTATTATATTGGTAATAAATATAAAAGGAATTAATGGATACATAGCACACATCTCTATAAAATCACGAGTGTGCCTCTATGTAGAAAACATTGTGAATTCTTTTCTCTTCGTATTTTGTATTTATCCTTAGCATTATTTCCCTTAAGAACAGACTTGCTTTGATATACTAATGAACACCTGCCTAATCTGAGTGTAATGGTTAAGCACATTTTACTAATATGCAATGATTGATTGCCTTTTATATTAAATTAATGTTTGTGGTTGGGTATTCACTTTTTCCAAAGGCTTTGTCAAGTGCATGACATCGAGATTTGTGCTTTTAATAAATACCATATGATTTCATTTATATGTGGAATCTAAAAAACAAAACAAATGAACAAACAATATAAAACAGAAACAGTCTCATAGGCATAGAGAACAAACTGATTATTGCCTGAGGAAAAGGGACCGGGGGTGGGAGGGCAAAAAAGGTGAAGGGAATAGGAGTTATAAACACACAGTTATGAGGTAAATCATGGGGAAGTAACAGACAGTGCAGGGATTATAGTCTGTTGTAATAACGCGGTACCACAACAGATGTTTCCTAGACACATGGTGACGATCACTTCGTTAGGTATATTAATATTGAGTAATTATGTTATGTACCAAAACTAACATAATATTGTGTATTAACTCATGTAATATAGTCTTACCCCATAAGCTATTCATTCACTCAGTCATTTTTCATTTATTTAATAATATTGACTAAAATGTTGAGTTTTTAAATAGTGACCTAACCATAAAGAAAACTCAAAAATCATTGGCCAAAGTCCATTTGTTTTTGCAAAGATATGTAGTTCACTCCATATGTACTTAAAAATAAATATTTATTACTGGAAATTTAATGCCAGTGTATTGTATGGAATCTATATTGTGCTGAAGAGCCGTCCGCCTCAGTTGATTCCTACCTAGGTTTGGCTCCCAGTAACCAGTGAGATGAAACTGACGTACCCAGTTGGGGCTTAGTTTTGTATTTATTTAAATTTGATATATTTGGCAACATTTAAAATTCAGGAGAATTCATATCAACTCTGGATTCCTGTTTTTGCTTTTATAAATCAAATCTGACCACCCTGGGCCCACCTGTTTCTCAAGGTAGCAATTCATTCCTCCTGAGCACTGATAACCACGGTGTGGTCTTACTTCCTTCACTCATCCTTACTAAGTTCCACCTGGCCCAGATCATATATTTACACAACCTGCCCCACTCCTGCAGACATTTAATTTTGTACCTCTTAGTCGAAGCTGACTATTTTTCATATAAGCACCGCTAAATAAAACTTATAAGTTATCACTCATAATTATCCACCATAATTATGTCGTTATTCAATAATCACTCTTTGTTTTCTGCTTCTTCAACTTTAAAATAAATGACACCAGAAGATGCTAAAAGAGCTAAGCTGTTTTGACAAGGCCTGCAATATCTTTGGGTTTTCATACCAGGGTCATAGTGCTTAATGAAAGTGACAAGTCATCCTTGACATGCTAAGAGCCACGAAGGAACACAAGGAATACATTTCATGGCCTTCAGTTTGACAGCATCAATGTATCTTAAGGTTATAACTTTATAAGTTCAATTTCTATTCACAAGTACAACAAAGAAAATAAAGTCATGCATGAAAACTTCTAGAACAACAACAAAAGGGGGTTTTCTTGATCAAAGAAAATCTGGAAAGAAGATACAACTATTAGAGAAAAATGTTAAGTCTTGAAAAATAATTTCTATTGTGAAATGATACTTTTAACCTACTTAATTTATATGTGACATAATTCAATAGCTTCTAGTAGAAAGGACAATTACTATAAAGTTATCCATGTATAGCACATACCGTTTACTTGTGAATTCATTAAATTCATAAATATTGAATATCTGCTATGTGCACTATTACAGGGATATGGTCCTCCAGTAGTGCACAGTCAAGTAGAAGAAGTGGACATGTCAGCAAAAATGTGATGGAGGGTTACAAATGCTATTACAGGAAAACTACATTGGTAATTTGTATCAACTAAGATCCAGCTGCAGAGAACAGTCTATTCTAGCTAAATTTAGCAGCAAGAGAGTTACTAAGACTAATAAGATAATTTGGAAAGCTGAAGAGACAGGCTGTAACTTGAGCTTTTGGAAATCATTTCCATTACTATAACACAAAATCAGGCTGCTTAGTGAACCCTTGCCTCACTTGTTGAATTGAGATGTTGCCCCACAGCTGCCAGCACCACCACCATGCCACTACAGCCAGGATGGAGGGAGATGGAATGATATTTTATTGGTATCTTGACAGAACTAGGTATGCATCTGCATATGACAAGTAAAAAATAAGGAGACAGATTTTAAAAAGAAATGTTCTACTTCAAGCAAATTTGGAGAGAGAATGTTCAGTTTTGAAGAAGACAGAGAGGCAATGTTCAGCTTTAATTGTGGAGTTTGGACTCTGGCATCCACCAGAAACGTCATTGAAGCAGTTGAATACATGAGCCTCAGAATCGAGGGAAGTTAGAGTTCAAGATACTGGTTTGGAAACTGCAAAGTTAAAGATGGTAGCAGAAGTTGCAACCTAGGTAAGTTTGCCTAAAGAGAGAGGACAGAAGAAAGGAGAGGAGAGCTCTGGCAAGGGCCACCTTTTTAGAGAAGGCAGTAATAGAAAAATCCAGTAAGGGTGATTGAGACATGAGTTCTAGAATGCATCAGGAGACTTAACGACAGAGGATAAAGGAACACTTTTTTTTTTTAAATTAAGAAATATAAGAGATGGGCAACCTCTTTGCATACTACAGAGAGATCAAATGAAACATGAAAACTTTTCATTATTCCTAATGCTGTGAGTTGTGAGTGCTTTGACTTAAGCAGTGCTTTGGAAGTGATAAAGGCAGAAAGTAGATTGCGACGGACTGAGAACTGACTGGTAGGTAATGAATTAGAGTCAGGGAGCAAAAATATATCCTTCTAAAATGCTTACCTATTCAGGTAAGGAGTAAAATACTGATAACCAGAAGAGAAGAACATCAGGAGAAAAAAAGTTTTACTTTTCCTTTTTTACTTATTAAACAAGGAGAGAAAATGAGTATATTTATATGTAGAAAAGAAGAATTGAGGAGAAATACAAAGTTGAAGAATGAGGAGAAACATGGAATACTTGATAAAGCAAGCCTCTTTGATACTTGAGAGTGATGAGCCTTAGAAAGAAAAACTCTTCCCTGGAGGACTGTATAAAAAAAAGAGTAAGAAATTGTCAGATGTAAGTATTTTGTTGTGGGGAAAGAACGATGAAGTCACACTGGAAAGCCTCACATTTTTGAGAAGTAGGATATGGTGAATCACTAAATGACTATGACCTGTAATCGCTAAGGGGAAGCTTGGCAGAGATTGCATGGGCCTGCAGAAACCTGGTCTCTCTCTTGAGATCTAAGAGGTCTGTCCAGATGGTATCCAGCCATGTACTATGAAAAATAGAGACATTTATTGAAGACGATATAAGATACAAGAAACTGTACATAGGACAATGATGCCTCAGTCCCCTTCGAAGTTGGCACCTTTAACACAGTTCTCTGAACCACCACCAGCTGAGCTGTTGTACTTTCCTGAATCTCATCAACGATCTGAAATCTCTTCCCTTTCTAAGGTGATATTAGTTTTGGGAAAAGCCAGAAGTCACAGGGCATCAAATCTGGGTCATAGATGGGGCTGAATTACCTGAGTGATTTGAGGATTTGCCAAAAAACCACATGAGGCGTGATGCGTGAGCTGCATGTTGTGATGAAGCTGCCAATCACCAGTGGCCCATAGCTGCAGCCTTCTGAATCATCTGATAGTTTCCATGGAGGAATGTTTAAACTTAATACAAAATAGGATGCAGATTTGTTGCTCTGCTCACTCAGTACGCATGCTAACTTTATGGCACCTACTGAGCCTACTGACTAATACAGTGAAGTCATCATTGTTCACGCATGCACATTCCAGTCCACTCTCCTTGGCTGCCAGGTTATATCAGTGTTATGCAAACTATTCTCGCTATATTAACAACGGCTGGACTTTTTCTGGACAGACCTTCTATGTCTGCAACAGAGGATGCTATTTATCACCCTGCCCTGAACATAGGAGTGCAGTTTCAAAAAACAAAGTTTAACTGGTCCAAATATTTCTTATGTGATACGATCTTTCACAATTTATTTCATTCACCTTTTCTCTCATTTCTGTAAGAACCAACATCTGAAGATAAGAAAGAGTTGTTTGATTTCAGGAACTCAATGGATTATTTTATTTTATTATAGGAACTCTGAATATGTTGAGATACTCTTTTGAAAAGACTCATTTAAATTATTCTTCAAAATACTGATACCAATACTACTGTTAAAAATCATAATGGCACTTCATAAATTTTAATAATCATGGATGAATAAGCTAACAATAATTCATATAAAACCTATTATAGCAAATATGGTAAGTTAAAATATTCCACTCTATGTACTAACAGAAAAAAGCTTACAGAGATCAATAGAATTAAGATGTTATTAGATGATATGATGAAGCAGATTTGAGATATTCGATGTCAGATGCTCAGCTGAAACTTCATATGAACTCTATCCTCTCCCTGCCCCACCCCAACCCCACTTTAAATTCCCTTAATGGAAACTCGTTCATTTTATGAGAATGAAGGAAACAGTGTTAATATACAGGCTTTAAGAAATATAATGGCTATTAGGGAAAGCTGATGTGGGGAGTGAAAACAGAAGGTGAACCTATACAGATAACATTAGTTGGGGAGCTAAGGAAAGGTATGAGTAGGGGCGCATGTAACCTGTAATTTTCTCCAGCATCTTAAAACATCACTACAAACTACACCGTTGACCTTTAAAACTATTCTGAAAGCACTGTGATTACACTTATTTTTTAAAAGATTTTATTTATTTTTAGAGAGGGGGAAGGGAGGGAGGAGAGAAATATCATGTGTGGTTGCTTCTCACTCGCCCCCTACTGGGGATCTGACCCACAACCCAGGCATGTGCTCTGACTGGGGAATCAAACTGGTGACTGTGGCCCTAGGTTCACAGGCCAATGCTCAATCCACTGAGCTACACTAGCCAAGGCTGATTACACTTGCTAAATGGAGTTGGATTCAATGCACTGTGAAGAAGTATCTTTTGATGCCCTGTCTCCATTTAAAGTACTAAGTGTTTTAAATTAGCAAATCTATTTATTGGTTAAACTATGTTGTGTATGTCACTGAACGGATTATTACTACCCTTAAAATTATTGTGTTGAACATGTATACATTCAAATTTTGCCTTGAACACTCTCTGGGAGAAAACATGGAATAAATATAAATAAACAAATTAAAAGTAGACTCATACAATGTCAATCATAGGTAAGTGAAAAGAGAATGTAGAGCTAGTAACTCTTCAGTAATGTACATTTAAGAGATTATAATACTTTAAGAAATAGTTCTTGGGAACTGAAAAACTGACAGGAACCAAGAAACTGAGATATATTTATCCACAATCTGTCAAATAATCACTTCTTTGGTTTTTATCATTTTGTTCTTTCCATATCTAC
>PVJD01012363.1:0-40189 GCA_004026545.1 Mormoops blainvillei | reverse complement strand
CTTGAACAACAATAAAAAAAGACAAAAAAGATATTTATCATTGTTATACCAACAGCAGCAACAAAAGCAACATTTGAACTGTGCTGTTTACAAAACTCATTCATGCACAAGACCTAGTCACTCTGATGGTTACTCTGTTCTATTCATAAAAGGTAAATAAACAAGCTAGATGGATCAGCTAAGCTCCCTAAAACAGGCATGGCATCCTGTGTCCCATGAAGTTCAAATGCCCATGCGCAATATCTAGCAGTCTTGGTAGTGGCTTGTAGGAGGTGTGAGCCCTGCTCCTTTCTCCCTTGACAGTATCAATTAAGGTAGAAATTTTGAGAACTAAAGCATGCAAAAGAGGTAGATAATGTCAGGCTGAGGGCCCCAGTTCATCATGTGGGCACCTACCACATGGGCCCATCGAAGCCAACTGGCCTGAAGATACATAGAACATATTCTCCTCTCTCGTAAACACCATCATTGGACTGTCTACTTGATCAGTATCTCTTTTTAGTTATTTACACTCTGATCTTTCAGAGAAGGAAAGCTGGTTTGTTCTGTTATTTTAGCTAGATAAACCTAAAATGAAGTATAAAATCGTAATGTGTTAATGAGCTCCAGTTGAATTTAAAATCGACCTTTCTTCACTTGCACCAAAGAAACAAAAAGGGATTTCTTGACATTTTGGCAAGCTTACTCTATTGAGAAAATATTTGTCAACCTGAGATGTCAAGCAACTTATTTTTTTTTCAGAAAGAGGGTACTTTTTCTTAAAGGCTTTGGGAGGATTGAGAGAAAGCTTAAGAATAGGAGAAATTACATTTAACAAACATTTGTGAACTTTAGATTAAAAAAAACTGAGATACTTGCCCCTTTGCTTTTAATGAGACTCAGGGAACTGGGGCTGGTGGTTAGAGAAAATTTCAGGTGCAGGTTCTAGGGAGAGGTTTTAACTCTGTGGACTCACCACCAGGTCCAGGGTGATAAATAGGGTAGAGATCTACTTATTAAATCCTCTCTAAGTCCTCTATAAATCCTACTTATTAAATCCTCTTTCTACATGCTGGGCATTGTGTTCTGTTCTATGGAATAAAGATAAATGTAATAAAGCCTTTGCTCTTAGCTTGAAGCCTAGATGGGGAGATAGACATGTGCCTAATTGGGACATCTGATTGCAGCTGAGCCCATGTGACGGTAGTTAAGAAACTGGATTTCTAATCCAAGGCTCAGGGGCAGGACCCTAAGGAGCAGCAGCAAGGCAATCCAGAAGAACTAGAGTTCTGGCCGGGAAACCAGACAGGAACTGAGTCAGACAAGATAGTGTCAAGACAGGCGCAGGATTGCTGGAACTGACCAAGGTATAGAAATCACAAGGAGTTACCAAAGGCCTAGTTATTGCAACTAGGGTAAAAAGTCAAAGCAGGCCTGGAGGTCCAGGGAGACTTGATGCTGTACACCATACTTCATAGGAGATTCCCTGGCTTTGGAGATTCTTCTGAGCCTGGGTAGGGCTGGGCTACTTACTGGGGGGAACGCTAAGGAGGCCACATGTGTGGTCACTCAGAAAACAGTGGAGATGAAATCGAGTTAGTTTAACTGTGAAGGTAAAGCTAAAAAGTGTTATGATTTCTACAAAACTGAGAAAAAAAAGAAAGTTACTTCTGACAGTTTATAAATTGTACCACTTGGTTAGTTTGGAAAAATGTATCCTCAAAAATCCTTATTTTACTGGTGATTCCCCAAGTAATTGAGGCAGTGGATGTTAGAGAAACCCCATCTAAAAAAAGCACTTAACTGAGCTATAGGGATAGACAGTGTTCCAGACTTTGAGAAGGCTGTCTTTTAAATAGTTTCTGTTCTGAGTCTCAGATAACCCAATTCCAGATCACCATGCTTTAACGTAAACCCACTTGTCTTCTCCCAGTTTACTCCTTTCTTGGTATTACTATAGTATCTTATCAGTACATTTCTCTTCAGGCACATTTAACAATTTGTCATACATGGTAGAAAGTCATAGTTTTAAACTGTGGTACTTTTGAAACTATCAGCTTAGGGTTGATTTTGTACTGTAACATATGGAAATGAAATTTTTGTTCATGTGTATAGAAGATGGCCCTTACTGTCTTTTAAGTTTCAAGGAGAAATTCTAAATTACTGGGCTATTAAACTCTGAAACATGGCTGTAGTCACTGCCCATGAAGACTTTTGCTCCTTAGAATGTACTTGAGTCCATATACTACTACATAAATGACGATTGTTTATCTGAGATGCTTGTGAGACGGCTGGCCCACCCTTTTTCTTATCATAGCAGTTCAGGGGAGTAGAGTAGTATTCTAGCACTTAATATGCATTTCAAAAGCTTCAAGATAATTTATATTATTTGTAATATAGCCTCTTAAAACAAATTTTAAACCTCTACGTATTTACATATATACAAGGCAGTAAATTGTTTTCTTGGGCTTTTTTTTTCTTTTGAAGATTTGAATGAAAAATTACACTTCACTGGATAGTTCTCATGACAATCTATCTTATCGGACCTAAGCCGGGTTGTTCAGAATAGAAGCTGGAAATTTTTCTTTTGTCTCACCCCACCTTGACCAGGCATTGCAACATGAATTTGGAATTAGGACCACGTGTGACCCTTATCCATCTATTTAATATCTAATCCCAGCAAAGCATAAACAGGCTCTCTGCCTTTATAGTTTTTCATGGTTATGGCCACATTGTGTGAATTACCACAAGGAAAGGACATGGTCACTGACAGGCGGATAAAGGATAGTCTTTCCAAATGACATTGTTCCTGAAAAATATAACAGCTTTTAAAATGTTCCTTGTTTCTTTTTATTATACTTGCTCTTTTCTGGTTGGAATAGGCATATGTATCTTAACTACTAATTTTTTGAAAACATTCTATGATGTATACACCGGATTCTTTTCAGTTGGCATATTTTAGGGTTAAACCACTGTTTCGTTGACTGTTGATGCAGAGATTGGTTCAGTTAAACAAGTACTTATTAAATGCCCCCTCCATGTCAGGCTCTCAAGAAGCTACTGAGACATGAAGATGATAGAGACATAGTTCCTACCCTCTAGGGGTTCACAGTCCACTGGGAAGGACAGATATTTTCAATATATTGTGATAGTCTCAGATGGAGGAATAAAAATATAGTATTGGAGCCAACAAGGACATTGTTTCTTCCTCTTAGAATCTCTTTTTCCACCGTAGTCCTCCCTTAGCCATGGTTTTGCTTTCTGGGATTTCAGTTACCCCTGGTCAACCATGGTCCAAAAATTTTAAATGGAATGTTCCAGAAGTATATTCATGAGTTTTCTATTGCATGCCATTCTGAGTAGAATCATGAAATCTCACATGTCTTGCTCTGTCCCATTCAGGATATGAATCCTCCCTTTTTCCAGAGTCTCCATTCTGTAGATGCCCCCTTGCCATCAGTCACTTAGTAGCCATCTCAGTTACCACCAGATGGATTGTCATGGGATCACAGTGCTTGTGTGTAAGCAACCTTAATTTTACTTAATAATGGTCCGAAAGCACATGATTAGTGATGCTGGAAATTTGGGTATGCCAAGAGAAGCCATAAAGTGCTTCTTTTAAATGAAAAGGCTTGTATATAAAGGGGGAAAAAACATAGTATACAGGGTCCAGCAGCAGTAAGACCTGCTCGAGTGTGGTTGTTAGGGTAATAATATAAGTATAATAATTTATAGTTTTAATTTGAACATTTCACCTAAAATGTCATGCGGTGTGCTTGAGTGTGATGTTGTAATGTTACAGAATTTCATGCTTATGATTTTATAATAGAAAGGGGCATTATTTGTGCAAGACCCTGTATATAGAGTTCAGTACTATCTGTGGTTCAAGCATTCACTGGGGGTTTTGGAATGTAACCCCTGTGGCTAAGGCGGGGCTACTGTACTTGCTACTCACTAAATAGGCTTTTAAATCTTCCTCAGATATGACTGGGAAACCATTAGGATCTTCAGCTACTTAGCAGCCAACCTTTTATCACAAGGAGGAATATTTACAATGGGGACGCTGTTGAGATTGGGCTACACTTAGGCTCTGGGATGCCTGAGGTCATTGTGGAGGCAGGTTTACAACTCCAAGGTAGTAGTTCTTTTGGTCTTTCTCTTCTCCAGGGTGAAGAAACAATGAGTGGCGGCAGGAGGAGGAAAAAGAATGGGAGAAAGCTAGAGAAGCACTGGGAGGAAGGAGTAGAGAAATCGAGAAATAAAGGCACGATTGGTGCACTCTCCTCCCATCCCCATTTAGTGCCTTGAAGGCTAAAAAGGGGACTGAGCCTGGAGTAGACTTCATGTATTTTCAATAAGCTATATTTAGCTATCTGCTCCTTCAATTCCTTCTTAGCAACTTTCACACAAACCTTTGTGCTCAGGGCCATTTTCAAATACTTAAGTTTTTTCCCCTGGAATTCACAGGCCCTGCTCTGTTCTGTTTTATTGCTTTCAGCTTACTTCCTGTTCTCTTGATTAAAAACTAAAGCCTCCGTAAAAATGATAAATTAAAAATGGAGCAGACACCAAGCATTGCTTACTGGTATCCACACCCTGTCCAGGTGAAGTAAATCTAGGGCAGTTGGGATAAAAATACTGAGTGGAAGCAGCTTTCTGCACGTCTTGTTCAAAGGAAAAAGAATTGCTTCAGAGGATTTGCTTTTTCGAAATTTTTGTGGAGTTATTTAGATAAGTTTAGAGCTGTTTATTTTTTCTTTCATTCTGCCGTCTCGTGTGCAGATGGACAGGAAGCCTCCTATATTTGCTTGGTTTAGCTGATGCTAAAAGGGATACATTTGCTGGCACTATCAGGGGGCCAACTGAAAATGATCACCTCTGACAGCACAAGATGGACTAGCTCTTTTTTTTTCACCTCCTGAGGGTTGAAACACTCTCAACTTTATTAACAGGAACTTGCAGGGACAAGCCTGCTAAGCTTATCTAGTTCCAAATGAACACTTTAATTCATCAAAAGCTTACATGGAGGCTATGCAGGTTTATAGAAGAAATATCGTACAAACGCCTCTCAGAGGTCCAAGGCAGTGATCTGGTTCTGAAGCTAGAGATTGTTGCTTTTCCACAAAAAATACATAAGTTGTTAGTATTGGGAGCAGACTGAAGTTGTGGCCTGAGGGGTTGTTTGTAAGATTGGAGTCTATAAAAGGATGTCACCCAGGATGCAATGTTAGTGTGTTCTGTATTTGGTGAAGTAGGGAAAAAATATGAGGGAGATCTGTTTAGATATAAGACTTGGAGAATATTTATGAAGAGCATCAAAACTTATATTTCACAAGAAGGGTATGGTTAAAATTAAATATCAGCATCATAGTAGCCGAGAATTCAAAAGTAGTAGAATATGTCATCACAGTAGAAATTCACATATTTAGTGCTTTTGGCTTCTCATTAAGCCCCTAAATTTCTGACTAGATATTATGTGCATATGCCCATACATGTTAACTATAACATGGTTTTCTTTCTATATTTTCATGTTCACTTTTAATATTATAGCAGGGGGTTCAGTTTTTGGTTTGAACTGTACTCTTTTAAAAAATCCCCCAATTTATAATGGCTTCAGGATTTTAATTAAAATGCATTTTAAGCAAGTCACAATGATAAATTTCTTGGAGAGGCAAATAATCAGTTTGTATGTCAGCTTACTTTGATGCCAAGGTTGGTGTTTATTTTGGGGTGCGGTGCTAACTTGGGATAATCATAAACCGAAAGATTATCATTATCATTTTATTACATTACTTTAGTTAAAGAGAATACATCAAAAGGAAGATTGTGTTTGGCAGCCCATTGCATAATGGCCTTTTGTTACAAGGAAATGTGGCTCCTTCCCCTAGTGTGTGTAGAACAACCCACGACACTTCTGGCAGCTGGCCATGGAGTCTGTCCTGGCTTTGGCAAGAGCAGATAGTTTTGAGTCTGTTGTTCACATTTGATTTCCACGTTACAAATTTTGAATGAAGTCTTTACTGAACCCTTTGTCTCGAAGTCTGCAGCTCCTCACATCAGGGGGCAGTTAGGCGCCGGTCCTGACATGCCAATTTGACACCTGAGTACTGACTGCCATTTATCCAGAACTTGGATTCCCCCTACCTCTGGCCCTCTGCTGGAGGGAAGCAGTAAGTGTGGGTATACTGCCCTCTGGTGTCCAGCTCAGAGATGTGCCGAAAAGCCCGAGCTCTTTAGAAACCTAGGGGAGAAAATGCTTGAAGTCTTTAGCTGGAACTTGGGTGCAGATAAGGAGGTGCCTGCCAGAATGCCAGATCCTTATCAAAACACACAGGTGCCATGGTCCATAACTTTCAGCTCTGGGAAGGACTTTGTGCTCATTCATTTCACTGCCTTCATCATCTCATTCTACACACATTTATTGAGCATCTACTATGTTTTTAATTTTTAATTCAACAGATATTAATTGCACGTACTCCATGCTATGCACTGTGCTCTGAAGCTAAGGAAGCAGCAGTGAAAAAAATGCAGTGACAAAGAAAATATCCTGCCTTAATAGACCTTAAATTCTATTGGCAGGGCTGGGAATGGAGGGCCGGGAGACATCAAACAAGCAAACAAACAAACAAGGCAATTTAAAAGTGGATCTATGTGCTATGAAGAAAAGGTAAAGCAGAGTAGAGTTGAAGAGGGTTGAGGGGGTGGCAATAGTTTAGATAGGGTGGTGAGGCAAAACTGTCCAAGGAGGGAGTATTTGAAAGGAGAGCTGAATGAAGTGACGGAACAAGCTATTGGGAACCTGCTTGGGGAACTGAGGCCAGAGAAGGGGAGAGACTGGCCTGAAGATTCACAACTTTTTCATAGTGGAAGTAGGACTAGAATACATATTCCCTGACTTCAAAACTGGTGTTTTTGTCTCTGTGCTGCATCTGTGTAAAATAACAGAAATAAAATCATTATGGAACAACTTTTGTGTATCAGGTAACTAGACTCTGGGTTAGCAGACACACAAACATGAATGAAACTGAGTTCCTTCCTGTTAAGAGGCTAAATGTCTAGATGTTTGTGTGTGACAGGTAAAAGTCACCAGTCACCTGCATGCATGGCTCTTACTGTTCAATATGATGTGGTAATCCTGGGGTGTCTGGGGGTACCCAGTTGAGTGCTAGGTGGCCTGCGTGCCATAGAAGATAGGTCTCCAGAGTAGCTGCAGCGTCAGGTCACTTGTTCTTTCTTTCTTGAACCCCAACCCCTGCCCCAGCAGAATGGCCATTCCTTGTACTGTCCTGTATTCCATATTGGGAGGGAGGGACCATCTTGGCTTGCTTTGAAAGGACCTAAGTCAGGAGAACTCTGTGGAGGGAAGATCTCCATTATACACAGAGTGATGGGGGTGATGCTCAAAGGTCATCAGATTCAGAGACAGGGTCAAAGCACTAATGAACTGGAACCCTCATCTACATGGCAGTTCAGTCACTTAGGATAGACAAAGAAGTTGCTGCCTTTGTTGAAAGCCTGCCCCATGTACACTTTCTGTCATACCCTTGGCCCTCCCTGTCTTTACCTTTTAACTCTCATTCCTTTCATGTGGTTATCTATACTGTGTGTTTTGGCCTAGGATCTTTCTTCAGAAGAAATAGCCCCCTGTTCTCATTACCTCTTACTCAGTGGTTCAAAGATTAGAGGGAGGATTTCTCCACTTGACCTTTAAGGCCTGATTTTCAACTTTTTAAAATCTATTATCATATGTAGATATGATGTTATATCTGTCAGAGTAATTATAGACATGCCTTTGAACTTACCAGCAGGCATGTAGTAGGGGTATAATAGGTGACCGGTTTAGTCTTTATTTACCTCTGATTTTTTTACTACGAAAGGGATTTTTTAAATGAGCATTTTTGAAGTAAAGAAATCCCTAGCAGAAAGCATGCCCTTTTGAAAGATAAGTATATTTCATCTCCGACAATAACATACCGTTTTCTGTTCACCTTCCAACTCAGAGAATGACACATGTGACAATCAAAAAATGAGAGTTTGAAGTGAAATATGATGAGTATAATCTGAGGTCAACTTTTAGTATGGCCTGTGTGAGTGTAATCAATCTCCCAAGGAAATAATCACCTCCTCTTTGCAGGGAGAGAAATGTTCCAAGAGGTTTGTGGGAGAGGAAAAAGTTCTTTCTTTGCCTCTGGTGCTTCTTGATGTCTAGGACCTCTTTGCTACGTGTGCTTATTTCTTGGAGCTTCAGATTCATTCTCATTCTCTCTTCCCCTCTTCTTCTTCTTTCTCTTTCTTTCTCATAAATCAGCCAGGATATCTTTTTTTTTTTTTTGGCTGATCTCCACTTCTGTGTCATCCAGCCAACTGACTCCTCATTTATCAGTTAACAACTAATTGTGCACCCTAGCATTCTCCCAACCCTGGCTGGGGAAGAATCTGCACTCACTGACCTCATTTCATTGTATATCTTGCATCAGCACTGTTTTTGGAAATAAGTTATAATCTTGGGGAGCTTAAATTAAAACAATAGTTAAGCAGGAGTTCTCCAAGTTTTTAACTGACTGATAATTTTTTTTTCCTTTTGCAACTTCTTCTGGTAAGTGATCTCTGCTCTTGTTTACCACTTGTTTGGGTAAAGTTGAAGGATAGAAAAATGATCATTGTGTGCACAGTAGTTCTTTAAAAGCATTGTTTCATTTATCTTATTTTTCTCCTGGAACAGCTCTGGGAAAGATATGAGATCATCCCAGTTTGACGGAGAGACAGCAAGATGTCCCTGAAAGCATTGCAGACATGGTTGGACAACCTGGTCTCGGTTGGCTGTTCAGGGAAGTGACAGGTGTCTCTTTAAGACCCTGGAAGTAGGTTGTCCTCTGATAAGTAAGCTTTAAACAAGATGCAAGAGATCAAAGCAGAGAGGTGTCTCTGGAAGGTGTTAACATCATTAAAGGAGTGATATGGCAATGAGGCTAGAGGTTGAGGAGACTATCTGAGGCCATTCTGCAAAGCGTGCCCAGTTCTGTCTAAGGGCATAGGTGTCTAAGGGCAAGTTACTATGGCGAGTTCATCTTCATTTTGGAGATCATTTGTAACAAAGAGCTGTTGCTAACTCAGCTGGTAAGGATTCCAGGCTCGCTAATAAATCTTCTGCTTATACAGGCATACCTTGTTTTATTGTACTTCACTTTACTGTGCTTTATAGATGCCGCATTTCTTTTTACAAATTGAAGGCTAGACCCTCCACCAGCAACAAGGTTCCTACTCACTTTATTGCAATATTCACTTTATTGGCAGTATGTGGAACTGAACCCACAATATCTCCACGTTATACCAGTAACTTATCTTTTCATGTAGCTTGTCTGTGGAGAGTATGGGTAAAATGTGAGAATCTAGTCGTCCTAGTAGTAATAATTCATATTGCAAATAAATACTTAGGTGTTCTGGTTGCCTATGCCGGTTTCTTGGGAACTTTCTTAGCATGAGTCACATGAACACTGGGACACTGTCAAAATCAAACTTTTTAATGGGCAGAGCTGAGGACCAAATTTTGGACCATAGTAAATTCGTCAAAGTTAAACCTCCATTGTGAAGCCTCATTTTGGCCGCCTGGTCAATTGGTCTTCCCTGGCAACATCCTTCATTATCACCGTAGACACATGTTTTTGTGAACATCTAAGGACTTTTGTATTTATAGGCTGTGTAAACTTGGTAAAGTCATTTTTCCTCTCTGAGCCTCATTGTCTGAATCTTCAAAGTGGTTTGGGGACTGTACAAATGTAAGGTAATAGTATTATGATGAGGAGGAAGATAAAATAGGTTTGGGGGTTGGCATCAAAAGTAATTTGCCCAACATCATGTATCTCGCCAATGGCATCCAAAAGTAGTGTAGGACCTCCACTGTATTCTTCTCTACCACCAGAGGTACACAGGGGTGAGAAGTGGCCATGGTGTGAGGTGGAGATAGGAAGGCAAAAAGAGAGAAAACTCTTGAATGGGTGGTTGAGGGTGCTGCTCTTAAGTCAGCAGGTTAACAAATGAGGCTAAATTCTACCTTAGAAGAAGGGATCAGTCAGACGAAATATTGGAGAATTCGTTAGTCAGAAAACACCAAACCCCACAGCTGAATCCCTTGGTGCCCTCTATAAGGATCCCGGCAGTCCCCTAAACTCAAGTTTTGCTTCTGCCCACCGTCTAGGTCTTGGCTAGAGCCCAGGAGCGGGGTTTTTCCTCTAAAGTTCTTTCATGCTCTCCCTCTGGTTGCTAGATCTCTTTAACCGGGAAGCTAACGGCATTTGCCTTGGATCGCTACAGATACTTCTGTACCTTATATGCATATCTCATAACAAATCTTTGAGGGCAGAGACTATTCATCTTTAATCAAACAAAGGCTTAAATTGCTGCCTTATTGAATGAAGGCCTCTTTGTGAGTGGACCTGTTCTAACTCCTTCATTCCAAGTCCTGATGATGATAGGACTAAAACAGAGAGTGACCAAGGGTATTGGAACTGAATCATAGGATGCTCGAAAAGATTAATCATCTTGTTCCAGTTCCACATTTTACAGATGCAAGTACGGAGGCCCAGAAGATTGAAGCCACTTCCTGAGGTTATATAGTTAGTGACAGAGGTGGGACCAGAGGCCAGATGAGCTGATTTAGGATGGGTAGGATAGGTAGGATAAGATAGGATGGAGGTTGCTGACAAGAGGACTGATCATACTTCCACTTGGCAACAGCCTGGGGCCCTTTAGGCACCTACCACTTTCTGATTAGTCCACCCTGTTCAAACTTCTTTGTGCTTGAGGGAAATGGTTAATTAAATCCTAAAGGGTCTTCACCACTTGTCCAGTGTTCCTCCTGTCTATAACCAAAGCCTGATGGCTGGAAGAAGTAAAGACTACCCACAACACAGTGGGAAAATACTCTTAAAAGGAAATCATTGTTTCATACAATCACCCTCAGAACCTAACCTAGATGGCTATTGCTAGTGAGTGAGAAAAATATATATACATTCCAATGTTATGTTAACTATACACAATTGTATCAGATTCCTCATTCTTTTGATAGTAGTAAATGTTAGTGGCTCCAATCTGTTCTTCCTGGATATAATTTTATGAGGTTTGGGTAGTGTCATGGACCAGGGATTCAAATGGCCTTAAGATTGTAGTAAATCCTATAGAAATGGAATTCTTCTGGGAAGCTGCTTCTTTGTAATTACCATTATCTATTGCTATAAATGGTGTTAAACATCAAGTTATTGTCCATCAAATCTGAGAAAGGAGTTAAATAAGCACTACAGGTAGAGACCTATGGTAATTTCTATGTTTTTTGTCTACCTGCCAGGTGCACTTTGTATGCAGTTATAAAATGTTTGCCTTTGAACTTATTAGTGAAGATAGATGTTTGATTGTGTTTACAAATCGTATTGAGTTTTCATGCATACTTTATAAAATGTATATTCTTTATTTTTGACAGGATTATGTTTAAAGTATTTTGATGAGAGACATTTATCTTTTCTAGATCTTTTGTTCCTGGGGATTTGTGGTAACTTTTTGTAAATCAAAAGATTTATTGATCTATAGATTTTATATTATAACGTGCATGAATAACTATTGCTATATTATTGGAGCAACTGACTACCATATAGACAGGGTGAAACATATTGATTTTCATGGACTATAGTATTGTTTGCAGAAAGAACGTGTTGAATTTTAATTTCCTGAGAATGTCAACTTGCCTTGCCTTTCAAGAAATTAATCTGGGGCTAGTGTTTACTGATGTGATATCAGTTTCAAATAGTTGATCAGACATCATATCATCTTATTACATTGCTATCATTCAGAGGCATTACCAATCACCGTATTCAGAATCCCATCTTTCCTTTTGATGGTATGCACTTAGCACCAGTTTGTGAGCAACCTGTAAATGCAAAAGCCAGTACCTGGCACAAAATAGGCATTTAATTTTAAATATCATTTTTTGAGAGCTTACTAATGCCTGGTATAGTACCAAGCTATCTATCTCTATCACATTTAGTCCTCAAAATAAATCTTATGAGGTGGGGACTATCATCTCCTTTTTTACAGGTGAGAAGCTGAGACTCAGAGAAGTCACATAACTTGTCCATAGCCACATAACCTGTAACCCATAAAAAATGATAGAACTATGGCTAGGACCCAGTTTACCTGATTTTGGAGTCTACTTAGCTATATCGCATCTCACAAACAGGCTGGAAGTGGTTCTGAGATATTCAAATCTACCCTGTCTCTGACAAACAACAAAGAAAGACCCCCTCTCCATTTCCCCCAGCAAAATGAGGAAGAGAGACTCATACCTGGTGAGAAAGTCTGTGCTCAAGCAGTGCCATTTGTCAATGGCTGTCTATGTCCACGAGTAAAGTCCACTAAGGGAAGTTTCTTTGAAGGAAGTTTCCATACTGGTTTATTCAAAGACCTGAATTTTAAAAGGGACCACTCAACATTTCCTACTGATTTACTGTTTCCTAAAGGGAAATACCCAGTGGGTTTCTTTAAAAAACTAAAAACAAACAAACAAACAAAAACCTAAAAAACAAAACAAAACAAAACAAAACAAAAACCCTTATGCAAAAAGAATGATTGTCCAGAATAGGCAGATCTGCCCTGGCTGGTATGGCCCAGTGGATTGAGTGCTGGCCTGATAAACCAAAAGGTCACTGGTTCAATTCCCGGTCAGGGCACATGCCTGGATTTCAGACCAGGTCTGCAGCTGGGGGCATGTGAGAGACAACTGATCGATGTATCTCTCACGCATCAATGCTTCTCTCCCTCTCTTTCTCCCTCCCTTCCCCTCTCTCTAAAAACAAATAAATAAATAAAAGCTTAAAACAAAAGAATAGGTAAATGCATAGAGATAGAAAGTAGAGTAGTGCTTGCTAGGTAGAGGGGAGAGGAGAATGAGTGACTACTAATATGTATTCTTTTTTGGGGGTGGAATGTTCTGGAATCAGACAGTGGTGATGTTTGCACATCTTTGTGAATATACCAAAAACCACTGAATTATACACTTTAAAGGAGTGATTTTTATGGTATGTGAACTATATCTTTTTGTTCTTTAAAGAGGAACTGGAACGACTAATTAGAACATCAGTGTCTTTGGGGGTTCACAGGGCCCTGTGACGCCATTTGTGGGCTATGACTTTTGACCAAAGAACAGTAGGTAAGTTTGAAATCAGCTCAGTCAGGAGTTGATCAGCATGGGCTAGTAGTTATCAGTGGAGATTTTTAACTCCCTGAATAGAAATTTCCTGTGAAAGTCAGAGAGCCAGTTTGAGTCCCTGCCTCTCTGCAGGGTATTCAGGTAAAGGCTGTTATTATTTTCCCTTAGAAGAAATGTAAATAGTTAAAGTGTAACTTCCCCAAATAACTTGATTTATCTTGAAGTGCAGCAATTTGCTACACGTGCGTTTTTTAGAAAGCACTAATCAATTCCAGGTCAGAATCAGTTAAAGCGCCCACAAATTGATACCGAGGCAGTAAGAAGGTTCAGCAGCTTGGAAATGTTAAGTTTACTTGCTGTGAATTTGGAATAAGAACATAAAGAATCACTTTCCAGCAAGATGATGAAAATTCATCATGTTCATTATGTGTTTCTTCAGAAGCACACTACATTAATTTTCCAGCTCAACTAAGTGGAGGAAGTAAGGTTTCTTGTTACGAAAACGTTGCTCTGATGTTTAGAGAGGCGGTCCAATTCCATTAATGAATCCAATCTGCTCTGACTTGCGATGCTATTTAATGTGCCCTAAAAACCCTAATGTTGATAAGTGTCATAGAAACCGGTATCAGGTTTTTTTCTCCCTTAAAACAAGGCTAAGAGAGTGTTTATAAAACTTAGTTTTGTTTCCCAAGGATCCAAATTCTCACAGTCCACATTTGATTATCCATGCTAATGGGGGAGAACACTTGTGTGCTGAAAATAATATCTCATTGCCTGTGAGGTATGTATTGGTACTCATTTTACTCTGAGGGATGCATCAGAGTAAAAGAAGGAGAAAAATAAAGACGTCCCACTGGTCAACATCTCCTCTTAAAGCCCTCTTCAGATATCTGTCCAACTCTAGTCTGTGCTGGAAAATGATGGCGTTACCTGTCAGCCCAAAGGGGCCTTCTGCAAGCTAGATGAAAATAATGAAGTTCTTTTTTGTATTTAAAAGGCCTCTTGTTAGCCTTGGCCTGGTGGTTCAGTGGGTCAGAGAATCATTCCATTATACCAAGGTTGTGGGGTCAATCCCTGGTCAGGGCACTTAAAAGAATCAACCAATGAATGCATAATTGGATGGAACAACACAGAGATGTTTCTCTCTGTATATCTGTCTTCCTCACTCTCTCCCTAAAATCAGTAAATAAAAAATTTAAAAAAATAAAAGTCCTCATGCTCAGTTGCAGGTCAATATTAAGAAGTAAAAAGAAAAGCAAGGCGATGAAGTGCATCAGCATTAGGCATCCTTTCACTTACTTTGCATCATTTTGTTAATAAGAACTTGAAAGCAAGGTAACCCGCCCCAGGATACTTGAGATTTGCTGGCTTATCTTCCTAGGCTTTGTAAACAGGTTTTCATCTTATTTTAAAGGGCCCCCAAAAGCTTTGCAAACTACGCTGTGGTCTAGAATTGCTAAACACTTCCTTTAATGCAACCTATGTAGTTGTGCATGGTATCAGCTGTTAAATAGCTCCTAGAAATTCTGCTCAGAAGTTCTGATCCAGAAGGGGTAGTTGTGGCTTCCTGTGGTCTCAGCACCTTCAGGTGTAGGATCCCTGGTTCTCTGTCTGGCCCGTGTCCGCTTGCACGCTCCTGACAAAGCTGAGTTCAAGAACACTTTCAGCTTGGACACTTTTTTTTTTTTTTTGGCCCGGTGTCTACTGTGGTCACACAGACCTCTCTGTCTACACCCTGACTACTGACTCGTTGACATCTACCAGATTCTGCTGGCCTATCAAACTCTCAGGGCTGGCCTCTGCTAACCTGTCTTTTTGCTGTCTGAAGTGAATGTTTTGGCATCCTGTTTGCATAGATGTAACATGTTTTCTTGTGACAGATCTCTGTTACTATGGAAATTGGGCACAGGATATCTATATGATAGGCATCTAGTCTAGATCTCTGTGGTCACTTGTTGATTATCAGTGCTAATGGAAGGGAGAGAAACAGAGGCTTAGGTAATCTGATAGAATGGATGATCCAAAATTGGTTTGCATTTGATGGGGAATTGACATGTACCGTCTATCAGGCAGCCATATTTAAACAGAGACTGCTCTGAGTCTGGTCAGGACTTCCATTTTACAGTAAAGTGTTAGGAGAGGATAGAGAAGAGGAAATGGGGGAAAGGAAAAGAATAAGAGGGAGGAAGAGAGGATAGAAAGGGAGGCATGTGGGTATGAAAATGTGAAGAGACATACTGAGGGGCGGAGAGTTTCTGTGAGTTAAAGTAAGTGGAGTGCTGAGTGCTTCCAAAGGTAACCGGCTTGCTCTGCTGGGCTCTTTTTTTTTCCTTTCTGTTCACTAACTGGTAACCTCAAGTTTGCATTTCTGTTGCAGTTTCAAGCTTGATTGCCCTTAACTGGTGCTCTTCAGATAGATAGCCACTGTTTCATTATACTTTACAAAGATAAAATTTAACAAGTGCTGGTAATTACGGTGAAGGTCCCAGCCCCTAGCAGAGAATGTGGGCTTGCAGGGTATGTACGTGATTAGCCATGGTGTTGCTTTGGTGCTGAGCCAGGGGATTATGGCTAATAGTCTGTCTCCCACAGAGAAGATGGAAGGGAGTATCTGGGGTCTTCAATAAGTAGGGTCCCTATGGTAGCATTTAATGCTGGCTCCTTTTGGAGGAATTGCTACTTTGGGAATGGGCTATCTGATGATGAATCCCTGGATTGCATGACTTACGGAGGTCTTTAAAATGAGTGTTTCTGACCCAAAAGGAATTATGAATTTCTGTTCTCAAAAGTGTGAGGAAGATTAAAGCCCCCAAAGACCCTAAATAAGCTATTAAGGGTAGAGTAAGAGTTTGGATTTCACACCAGACAGGAGGGTCCTTCAGAACAAGAATCATACGTGATTCTCTTTCTGACTCTTGGCACCCTTAGCACAGTGCCCGGCACAAAGCCGGCATTCACTGTATGTGGGATTAGAGGCTAATCAGGTAAGGTAACTGTTTGCTGTTGCATTTCCCTGGCTTTATCAAGTTCCTTCACTTGCAACTTGTTCCTTCCCACCTTCCTAGGGCATGCTTATATACCCAATTTCTACTTCATCAGCCTTGTCCAAGGGTTTCAGAAGAGATCTCGACTCCAATGTATCACTTCTGCCAAACAATCTGGAATTCACCTTTGCAAAGAAGTCAGCTAGTAATGATAGTGGTACAGGTTATTTTCTCAGTTTGTCAAAAGTGCTTTATTGGTCTCCTGTCAGCCTGGCCTTAAAGTTATTTCGTGGAGTCCCTGGTTGCCTCATTTTGAGCCGTGACACCTGGCTCAGCTCTAGACTCTGTGATCCCAGCAGTATAGCCAGCCAGCTGTGACAGTTGCCATCTGGCCTGGCCTTTCACTCTTCCTGCATCAAAATTGACTAATGTGGCAGGAAACTATTTCCATTATATTTTCGTGGATGAGGCACACCAGTGGATTTACTTTTGAAGTGAAGGAAAATGAGACAGAGAGATTTCCTTGTAGCATATATTGCCAGAGAACTCTTCATCAGCAAGGCAGTTGGGAAAGAATATAGAGAGCTACATTTGTAGATGCAGAGGATTGATTCAGAGAGAGAAAAAATGAAAACTACAGAATTAAAAAGTTCAAAATGTAAAGCTGTAATCGGGGGAGGAAATACAGTATCTTTCATACTGAGAACATCCTTTCTACAATATTTTTTAATAAGTCAATGAGAGTATTGTAATCCCACAGGGTTTGAGATATGAGAAAAATAAATAGTTAAAATGTGCCATTATGGGGAAAAGTCCCTGACAAGTTGCTGTTCACTATGGCTAAACTATAATGATAATAAAACACAACTCCTTTGGAGCCTCATTTTTAGAAGTTTTATTGAGGTACTCGATTTCATTGTCCTCTTCTCCTTTGGGATAATGATAGCTGAAGCAGACTGCAAGGGGTTTGATCAAGGTGGTGATGTTGCCCATTGATCTCCTTCTAGACCACTAGGAATAGAACTCACTTCATTCCCAGGCTAAGAGCCACATTTCTGAAGGGTGGCTGTCACTGAGATTGCAATTTCAGTGTGACAAAAGCAAGTTGGTAGGTACTTACATGTTCCCATATAGATTGCTTTCAGAGTTGAAACTGACCACCTGGAACCATGCCGTCAACTACTACCTGTCTTTCAGACAGGGTAATCTTGGACACCAATTGTTTTTTTCTTAAATGTTATATGACAGAAAGGCATTTAAAATGAGTTATAGCTGAACCCTCTAGAAAAACAGGATCTATTATTAAAACACAGTAATAAAGCAAATATTATATATTTAAAAAGTCCCCATGTGGAGGGACAAGTAAGAAAGGAAGGTTCTGAAATATTATGGAAGGGATAGTTTCAAAGTTTAATATATTAAAATTATATCTTAAGGTTAAGGTGAAGTGACCTTTACTATTGAATAGTTACAAAGCTATAAATAGCTTTTCTATCTTCTAAGCAGCATTTCTTTTTGTTTTCTTTCCTACTTTTATAACTCAGAAAAATTTAGTAATTCTCCATAGTTTACAATATCAAATCTAAACTCTCTAGCATGGATCCCTGCCCAGGTGGCTCAGCTGATTGGAACATTGTCCCATACACTAAATTTTGCTGGTTCAATTCCAGGTTGGGGTGCTTATAGGAGGCAACCAATTGATGTTTCTCTATTACATTCATGTTTCTGTCTCTCTCTCTCTCTCTCATCAATAAACATATCCTTGGGTGAAGATTAAAGAAAAAAAAAAACAACAACTCTCTAGCATGGCATCTAGGTCTCTTCCCAGCTTGGCCCCAGCCTACTTCCAGCATCTTCTTCCATACAGTCCCAAGAACCATCTTATTTCCTCTATCAATATGATATTTATAGAAAGGCACCATGTAGACATTGCTAGGTATATTGTGATACAACACTGTATTATTTCACTTTAATTGGGGCTTTCTTAGTTCATCATGCATCCTACATGGGTCCTATTAAAAAATTACAAGGTACCTTGGGGTAGAGGGGGCTAGGGCGTGGTAGGAGAGGGAGGAATTGAACCAGCAAAGGAGTCTAAAGAAACATCATTGAATAATAAAAATGATGGATATGATCCACCCGCTATTTTAAATTTTCCAATACCCTATGAATTCACCCCTAATCATGCATGATGAAATTGGCTAGGCAAACTGTGATATATCAACACACTAGAACATGATGTAGCCACCTGAAAATGTGTATATGAAATAGTGTTATTAATAATATAGTAGTTAACATTGATTGAATACTTATTATATGCCAGGAACTGTTCTGAGTATTTCATATATACTTTATCATGCAATCCTCACAACAACCTTCTGAGGATAGGTACTATTATTTTCCCAGTATTACCGGTAGAAAATCCAAGGTACAAAAGATTAAGTTACTGGCCCAAGGTCACACATCTAGCATGGAGCAGAACCAAAATTTGAAGGGATGTATTCCAGAGTACGTGGTCTTCATTACTATGTTAAGCTGTCTCTGCATGTGAAAAAGAACTTCCAAAAGTAATTTAAGCTGCCCTGACTGGCATTGCCCAGTGGGTTGGGCATCATCCGGCAAACTGAAAGGCCGCCAGTTTGATTCCTGGTCAGGGCACATGCCTGGGTTGCAGACCAGGTCCCCGGTTGGGGGTGTGCAAGAGGCAACCAACTAGCGTTTCTCTTCCTCTCTTTCTTCCTCCCTTCCCCTCTCTCTGAAAATAAATGAAATCTTTTTAAAGAGTATGTAAGCATAGCTATACACATATAGATACATCATTGAAGACAATTTGAAGTGATAGATTTAACATTAGATTCACTCTTTGTAAAGAAGCTTAAATTCATAAGAAAAAGCAAAGAGTAAGAATAGTTTAGTGCCATGGAGGTAACGGGAAAGCCATTTAGGAAGGGGGATTTCAACAGTGTCAAATGTCAGCTGAGTCAGTAATTAACTTAATAACTTTAAGCAAGTCACTTAGCCTCCTTTGTAATTGTTTCCTCATCGGTAAAATTTGCTGTTGCCTTACAGCTTCCTTTTGAAGATTAATGAGATACTATTAATAAAATCCATGTGGTTTTCTTTGATAAGAAAGACATTCCAAAATACAAAGCACAATTGCAGACCACTTCCTAATGGGTAAAACCAAAGGCAGAACATGTGTGAATTTTCCAAGAGTTGTGCAGTAATCTTAGGTGTTTTATGTCCTTCAGTTAATGTTGAGTGGTATAAACTGAAATGTCTTGGCTTTTGGAGGAACAAAAAAAAAAGCAAATTGTTAATTTGGTGTCACAGAGACAAACCAAAAGATGGACTAATTTTTTTCACTTTTCATCATTCACTGTGGCACAGTGTGAACTGTTCATGATGTCTAGTCAACATCCATTGATCTCTCACTCACTTATTCAATCAATGCAAACATACACTGAGAGCCACCTATTTACCCAGAACCTATGTAGGTGTTGGAGTTAAGATAAATGAGACATACAGTCCTTGCCCCCAGGCCACTCATGATGGGAAGATGGCTTTGTAAGTATAGGGTGTCATTACACATCAGTGTATACAATTCAGTATCATAGGTACAACATATGATGAGAGTACAGAGGAGATAAGTAGGCTGTTGATTCTTTTTCATTACATTGGAATTTCAATTACATTGGAGTAGTTGTTCTCTCTTTCTATGTAAACAAAATACAAATGGGCTGAGAAATAGAGAAGACAACTAAAATTCCTTGATACAGTCTTCTAGACTTTAAGGCCCTGTGGTTTTGCAGGCAACTGCCATACAAGTGTTTCCCAACCCTCATTAAATTTAGATTAGCTAAAGTTATATCCAAGTACATTTGATGTCCTCTCTGATCACTTATATAAGCCAAGTGCCTTTGTCACATCTTTATAACAACTCTTCAAGTCTCACCTGCTATTTCTTGAATTATCCATGGGCCTTATTCTGTTGCTATATTCAAAGCAAGCTCTCATAGGCATCCAGGAAGAGTCCTGGATCAAGAAGACAGCCTGATGCCTCCAGTTGGTTTGGTTTTGCATATCTTTGGCTACTGCAGTTAACTAAGTACAAAGGAACCTTTTGCATTTTTACTAATGGGAGATCATGATAATGCTGTAATAGACTTTATGTTCATTGTGCCCAGGCCAAGAAGTATTTGAATGCTATCTTAAATTCTCAGTTGTTTATATTATTTAATAATCACACTTCTTTCAATTAATGCCAATTGCTAGGAGTCCATTATTAAATTTGTTTCCAACATATTTGTCTGCAATGGAAAAAATTCTTTGCGTGACTCTATTCTAATGGTTACATGTAAGTTACATGAGTTCAATGAAAGAGGTTGGCTGTCTGAGGGGATAGGCCCTATTAGTTTTTTCTTTGTTAATGATTCTTTTCTAATTTACTTTTGGCTCATTGATTCTCATCCTATAGTCTTCATGAAGAAGGGGTAACAAGGGGTTTGGATAGCCCAACTAGTCATCCCAATATAATTTTTTCAGGCTCCAATACATTGCTGAAACTCAACAGCCTCTCCTGCTTTTGAACCATGTAAGTTTTGGGGTAGGGTAGAAGAAATCATAAATGTACAGCAGTTAATATATGTCACCATGACATGGCTGTGTTCAGTAGTGTGCAACCCTTTTAAAAGTAGGGTTTTAAGGAGAGTCGAACAGATAAGCCGCTGTGTTCTTTACAAGCATGCTTTTTTTATTGTTAATGGACTTTATTAACTAGCTCTTATGCAGGATAGTTCCAAAATACTTCTCCCAACAGGAGGAAAAATAATGTCATGGAAAGTATAAGTCTTAGAGTCACGAGACTTTAGCTTTAGTCTTTGCTCTCAGTTTCTTCATCTCTGAAATGGCACCTTTGATGATCAGTGTGCCTAGACATGCTCTGCATCAGACTTGCCTTGGGAGTTTGTTAAGATGTAGATTCTTGGGACCAATGCCTAGAAATTCTAAATCTACAGGTCTGCAGTAGAGTATGTATGTTTAACAAGCCCTGCAGGAGATTCTGATATCATAGGTTTACAGACCCAAAATGTCTAGGAGTCACTGAGTTATATGATTTTGAAGGCCCCTTTCAGATTTAAATATGTATAATTCTAATATCAATGATTTTCTTTTTTTATTGTTGTTCAAGTACCATTTTGTCCATTTTACCTCAACCCCATCCCCCGTTGACTTTGTCCATGAGTCCCCCATGCATGTTCCTTGACCGCCCTTCCCCTGTTTCCCCCCTCTTCCCCTCCCTGCTCTCCTCTGAACGGTTTTCAATATAAACAATAAATGAAAATAAACAGACTTAAGAAGAGGAAACAAGTTAATATTTTCCTGTCAGGCTTTTTTTTCCTGAAATCAGAGTTCTTCGTGTCAGGCCCAACTAGAAGATATTGGCGAGGATGGGGGTCCACCAAGTGTTCTGGAATTAGGATTCAAAGTTCTAACCTGGGAAGGGGAAGTGAGCACTGTAAGGTCATGATTTCAGGTCAACAATTTGAAGTCCAAATATCTGGGGCAGGCAGGAAGGCATAGAGAGGAGCAGAAGCCTATATTCATACAGGAATTAGTTGAGATTTGAAATGCAAGTGAGAAGTAGATGAAGAGAGGTGGAGATGAAGAGAGAAGTGGGGAAAGAGGACTTGAGACCAAGAGAATATGATCTCAGTTCTTGGAATGGCTGATGGTCCATACATTAGTAAAGAATGGTTGTCTGCTTTCTACACTGAGTTTTGAGTGCACTCATTGCTGTACGAGGATGAGAGCAAGTGCATGGACTATGATTGGAACAGAAATTTCTCTTAGGTCATCAGATATTAGAGATACATCAGACCCAGTGCTCTTCTGACCTGTGGTCTATCACTGCAAGGGTTGAGGAAAACGATTCTGACTGGAAAGGCATAATATAGCCAGACTGTATGGGCAGAGAGACAGAAAGATGGAGGTGGATCTGAAGGACCCTGGGGCGTCCAGCTCCAATAATCCAAAAAGAATTGATAACACAGAATAATGAGCAATAGTGAAGGGTTCTTGACATCAGTAGCTTCATTTAAAAGAGAGGCTCTTCATTTAATGGTTTTCCACTGAAAGCAATGACCTGTATAGGTATATTTTGCTACTCCAGTCTGGATGTACATATCCAGAAGAATATGAGGATCATACAGTTGATTGCCTTAAATGGGAATTCTGAAGATCTATGTGTAGTGTAGGGGTGTGCCAAATGGTACCTGAGAAAAGTTCTGTGAAGGGCTGAGGCACAAGGAACATTTTACGTCATCCCTGGGATGACCAGGTGGGGGAGCCGGTTATTTGGTTGATCCTATAATCTGTGTTAAGAGATTCTTTGAGGCAGTGTTTGATCAGAAATAGCAATATAACTTACAATATCTCCTCAGTTTTCTGCTGTATATTATTAGACAGATATATTTTGAGTATATAAACTATAAAAATAACTACAGTGATTACCCTTGAAGTTAAATGTGTCACAGATTGAAAAGGCTTTTTTTATTTGATAGATTATATGTCTTTGACCCTTGTTTACTGTGCTCACTTGTTGATATCTGCCACGCACACCACATTTTTTTCCCTTCTGGGAGGTTTCCTATTTTCCATTAATTTTGTGATCTTATCCTTTCCACAGATAATCTAAAAACAGTTCTAGGCTGCATCTTTCTTTGAACCTATAATAAACCAATGCCCCCTTTAATTTTTTGTTTTGAAATAAATATGTACTAAATGCTATAGTTATTGGATATCATGAATCATGTCTATGATTTTCAGAAATGTGGCTTCTTAATAGTTTACTTTTGTGTTTCCATGGTATCTCTTTTTCAAAGTTATGTCTCAATTTTGTCAAAGTCACTATGTAGTTCATTTTTTATATCAAACCTTTAATTTTCTTGTCAATATACAAATCTTTTTGCTTTGTTAGGGAGAGATCATGTGGTCATTGACCCCTGCACAATACCAATTTTTACAATCTTTTATGCTGAGATTGATTTTTTGACAAGAGAATTAGGCAGGCTAGACCAAGTACATAATCTTGAACTCTGATATTAATAAGATGGTCGGGCTTACTTATCTTTCTTTTTAAGATTATTTTTAGAGATAGGGGAAAGAAGGTAGAAAGAGAGGGAGAGAAACATTGATCAGTTACTTCTCTTAAGTTCCCCAGTTGGGGACCTGACACACAACCCAGGCATGTGCCCTGACTGGGAATTGAACCAGTGAACTTTCGGTTTTCAGAACAATGCCCAATCCACTTAGCCACACCAGTCAGGGCCTTACCTTTTTGTTTGTACCAATCACACCATATCTAGTAATGTGTAGTTGGTATACAGAAGCACCTTAGAGAAGCCTCCCCAAGAATCCAAAAATGTTGAAAATGAAATTGCCCCCTAAGGGTTAAGCTAGGGAGCCAACAAGCTATGAATGAAAACATAGGTATACAAATTCCCTTTGGAAGACTAAATTACAAAAGAATAATGTAGTCACATATTAGTTGTATAATTTTATAAAGCATAAATGTAGAAAAAAGACTGGAAGCAAATTGCAAAATTTAATTATTGTTCATAATAGTTGGTGGGAATATGAGTAATTATTATTTTACTTCTTTGAACTTTATTTTTTAAATTTCAGAAAAGAGAGCAAGACTGAGATAAGACAGATTTAATGGATCCTAGGGTAAAAAAGACCAGAGAGTAGATTGATGACAACGTTAACATGGTTGACAAAAGAATGTTTCAATCACGGAGTAGGCTTCGGGGGCTATGGGTTATGAAAGCACATAAAAAAAGAAAGCACAGAGAAAGATAGTAGCAGTGATCAGCCCATTTTGCCCAGGAGAGAAGCTGCCTTATATGACTCTGGACTATGCACAGAGGTGACATAGCAATGTGATTATGAGTAAGGTCCCATAATCAGACTGATTTGTATCTCATGCCTACCACTCCCCAGCCTTATGACCTTGGACAAGTATCTATACCTTTCAAAGCCCCAGTTTCTGTCAATAACATGGGAATTTTAATAATGGTACTTACCACATAGGGCTTTTGTGAGAATAGAATAAGATAATTTATATATTTATCATAGTGCCTGGTACATGGTAATGCTTCAATAAGTGTTAGCTATTGTTGTAATGTATTACTTTAATATCCTATTTATAGAGATATATTTTAACATGATGCTGTTTTTAAACATTCGAATCTTACAGCTTGAGTTGACATTGATTACATGTTTATTAAGCAAGTTCTGAATAATTTGGCTTCCCATGTAGTTTACCCGTGGGGTGATTATGTGAGGATCTGTCATTTCATGAATTACATTTATCACTATAAATTGGTACACTGGCAGTCAGCTTTGATTCATCAGTCTTTGGAGCATTTGTTACTATGGGTTCATTCAATGTGAGACATTGTCAAAATTGAGTTTTGAGTCTCCAAACCTTGTGTATTTTTTTAAATTTTAAACATTGCCTTCTGTGAGCTTGGTTGATGTGAATCCACCCATGAGAGAAGTGTGTACTCAACTTTGGACATAACTGGGTTTCCCGGAAGCCAGTCTTTCTGCATGCTCCAGCCAATTAGCTTCCCCTGCTTCTATCACAAATTCTACAGAATAAAATTAAAAACTCAAGCCCTCTTTTATGTTACTTGAAATTTCAGTAATAGTGAATGCGTCATTGAAACTACCTTCTCCTCTCCTTTTCAAAAAGAATCTCTAGTTTCCTATATTGGGCATTAGAGAGGGTAAAGAGCTCAGGCTTTGCATCCAGATGGACTTTGCTTTGAACTCCAGCTCTATACCAGTTACTAGCTGTGTGGCCTTGGACAAGTCACCTCTCTTTTCTAAACCTCGGTTTTCTCATCTATAAAATGGGAAAAATAATAATACCTCTCTCATAAGGTGGTTGTAAAGATTAAATGACTGAATAAATGTAAGGGGCTTAGAATAGTGCTTGGTCCAAGTGAATGTGCTATGTAGATATCAGTTGTAGTTACTGTTGTTGTTATTGTTGTTGTTATTTTGATTTAATCATTATAGAACCAATCTGCTGACAATGATACACATCCTGGATCATCAATATCAGCACTAAGCTCCAGGGATGCCATGGCTTTCTTAAAACAAAATGAACTTGCATTTTAATTTTTTTCATTTTCATTTTTTGAAAAAGGACACATAGCATTTATGGAGGGATGAACTATGATGATAACATCACCCAGAATGACCTGGTGAAAGGGACACAGCTCCAGCTCTGTTGGGACCAATCATGGTGAATCTCCACCAGCTTGCTTATCAGCAACAGACCTTTCTTGGTGTTGGTGTGTGCTGGCAGGATGCACCAGAACCTTTCTTTCTTTTCTTTTTGTTTTTAGATTTTATTTATTTTATTTTTAGAGTGAGGGGAAGGGAGGGAGAAAGACAGGGAGAGAAACATCAGTGTGTGGTTGCCTCTCGCATGCCCCCTTCTGGGGACCTGGCCCGCAACCCAGTCTTGTGCCCTGACTGGCGAATTGAACCAGCGACCCTTTGGTTCGCAGGCGGAAGCTCAATCCACTGAGCCACTCCGGCCAGGACCCAGCATCTGTCTTTATTATCAGTACTGCCATACATCTGCTCAGTTATATTAACATTCTCATCTGATCTCTCATTTTGTGGAAACAAGATAACAAGCCAGTATGTACTCTGACTCCTATAACCCCTCAGCTAAAGTAAATATACTATATACCATTGTACTTTTACTGTAATAAGTATTGAAAAATGGCAGATAAACTCTTTTTTTTTCTTTTTATGTCAACATTCACTGACCTGCACTTGGCATTTTTTGAGAGGCACATGGAAAGAGGACTGAAAATACAATAGAGGAGGAAGAAAGGGACACAGGGAAAAGAGGCATGTTATAATTTGTCAGCACGTGATAACTAGTTCTATAGTAGAAACTAAGATCTAAACAGTTCTAATAGTTTAAAACTTTAGTATAGGAATCGAACAGGCTAATTATAAGTTTATTACAGGGGTGATTTGAACATAATTTATATATATTAACATTCCATTAAATTACTTGTGGTGTGCTAAGGCCACACAACACCAATATTTCCTTTACTCCTTCCTGCCCAAAGAATTTAGAGCCTTAGAAAAAAATAGAAAACAGTTCATTTCTCTAATTTGGTTCCAGTATCCTGGGCAAGAGGCATCTTAGTGACTTCCACAGACAGATTTTGGATAATCACAAGCTTGAATTTTAATTCTTCTTTTTGTGGCACATGTCTCCAGTTAGAACAATAAAATTTTGAGGATTTCCCCATCATCTTTTTTTAAAAACAGATAAAATTTTCAGTGGTGTCAATTCCGCTGTTGTAGACCCAGTGAGCTAGAGTTTATAGCTTGGTTGGGGCCAGTAACATCAGCAGAGGAGTACACACAGCAATTGTGTTGTGTGTTCCTTTGCCCTGGAATTGGAGCTGCCTCCAGACCCACACAGAGGGCCCCCAGGCATGTTTAAGGGAAGTGCAAAGCAACAGGATCAGGAGGCCTCATGAGGGAAAGCAACTGTGACTTACATTTTAGAGATGTTTCTTTAAAATACCCAATCTCAGAATCTGCTTTTTCCAGGCACATTGCCAAATTACAGCAATGGGCCATTTTAAAAAATGCCTGTGTAAAAGAAGCACTCTTAAATGTAGCACTGTGGCAAAGGTCTTTTTGGCAGAAAGCCACCTTAGACATCAAATCATTCCAAGTATTATTTTAAAATAGTGCCCAGGCCTTTTAGTAACGTGGGTAATATCTTCTTCTAGCCCATAAAATTTCAGTGTACTAGGAGCAGACATAAATGTGGCTGTCCTGGCCAACAGCTGGATTTTCTTTCCCACAGATGTTCCTTTCACAAGGATTGAGCCTTGAGAGTTTATACTACCCCTTGTCCATCTGTCGTAATGGAACTATCTCCCATTGATTCACCCCTTCCCCCATTCTCTCCCGGATTTTAAATATTAAGTTGAATTTGTGGGGGTGATGAATGGAGAAAGTAAAAAGAAGGACCTATTGAGGGTGACCTATTGAGGGTGCAACTCCTGAAAGAAAAAAGAAAAGCATCCTGCTATGAGGAAAATACTATGCTTAGTCTTCCCCCCTTATCTGGAATAGCGATGAGGAGGTTAGTGGCAAGTGCTGCCAGAGGTTTGCCAAAGAGAGTTCTAAAATTGTGGCCTTGGGTCTTCTTCAAATACAGCCCTGCAGTTTGTTAGAAGCTTGGGGGAAAATGACCACAAAATGTGTTCATGTCCCTGATGCTGCCAAGTAACAGACTAGCACTCAGGGCCTTGCCTCCTATTTTTAGCTCAGGACCTGAGGCTAGATTGTAACATTGCATGTGATAGTTGCCGGAGGTACTCAAGACAATATAAAATGGGAAGCTGAATTAAGCATTTGTATTTGTGGGAGTGGTTGCTTATCTTTCTGACCACACCCTTTCTTCATCCAGGTTGTAATGCTAGAATTATTTCAATTCCTAGCTCTCCATTTTTATAACTTCTTTTTAAACCCATTTTCACATTTTGTTAAAATAATAAACTGTTTAAGATTGTTTTGAGGTCAAATTCCATTAGGTCGCCCGGTCTGTAGTCATTAATATCATGTATTGTTGTTTTACAGTGCAATTCAGACAGTTCTTCTGACCAGTAATGTCACTCCTTTGTGGAAGGAGGGTGGTATGCTCTTGCATGCATGGTGTTCAGCGATTGAAACAAGGAACTGTTGCATGTCCTTCATGTAGTAATCTCTTAAGAAATATCCCTTTAAAAAACAAATACAGTAATTTATAATAAAAGAGATGTTTCTCTAAGTTATTTCTTGAAAACTAGGGTTTTAGGCTCTTCAGATAGTTGCTGAAGACCCTAGCAATTACTACAGACCAGAATCCAGTTAGCAGCCAAGCCCCAGGATTCAGCTGCTTTGGTGCAAATAGGTACCAATTAATAATTAATTCAGGCCAAGAAACATTAGTTGACCTCTCTCATATATAGTACTGGCACTGTACTACTTTTTTTCCTTCTGCATATCACCATTGTAGATGTGAGTAGAAATGGTTTTTCATCCAAAAATCAAGGTGGAAAGAAGGAGGTGATGTGGGGTATGAAGGAGGAGAGAAATCATATGCAGTACTCAAGTATTTACATGCTGTATTTCTGGACACATGACAACAATTTTCTTCTTAAACAAACAAACAAACAAATAAAAACAATGTCCAAATGAGATTGTCAAACACCTACTGGAAGAGGGAAGAAAGGTTTGATTCAAACACTGTTACTTGCTCTCAAGTTCTTCCAGGAGGAAGAATTCTTTAGATGTTTGGTACTCAAAGTGTGAACCACTTCCCCTTCTGCATGTAAACATTACAGACTTCTTGGGAAGCAACCAGCAGCAGTCAAACCCTTCAGCAGTCAAGTCATAATTGCAAGTCATGGTGGTTGCTTCAGTGCATTGATAGCACTTGTGAGAAAACTGAGGACAACAAAGACTGCCATGCCCAGCTTTACCAGAAACGTCTTCAGAGTCACAGTATGATTTTTTTCTACCAGCTGACTTGTTTTGTGAGGTTATAACTTTTTAAAACTATTTTTTATTTTCGATTACATTTGACATACACTATTATATTAGTTTCAGGTATATTCCCCAGTGATTAGACATAACTTAATAAGTGACCATCCAATAAATCTTGCACCCAACGGACACCATACATAGTTATTAAACTAGTATTGACTATATTCCCTATACTTGACAATATCCCCATGACTATTCTATAACTACCAATTTGTAGTCCCTAATCCATTCACCTCTTTCACCCATCCCCTTAGCTCCCCTCCCATCTGGCAACCTTCTAAACATCGTCTGTATTTATGATTCTGTCTCTGTTCTGGTTGATTGTTTATTTTGGTTTTTAGATTCAGTTGTTGATAGATACATATTTATTGCCATTTCATTATTCATATTTTTGATCTTCCTCTTCTTATTCCTATAAAAGACCCTTTACATTGCATGTAATACTGATTTGGTGGTGGTGAACTCCCTTAGCTTTTTCTTGTCTGGGAAGCTCTTTATCTGTCCTTCAATTCTAAATGATAGCTTTGCTGCATAGAATAATCTTCATTTGTAAGTCCTTTTGCTTTTCATCACTTTGAATATTTCTTGCCACTCCCTTCTACCCCACAAAATTTCTGTTAAGAAATCATCTGACAGTCTATGGGAGCTCCCTTGTAGGTAACTAACTGCTTTCCTCTTTCTGCTTTTAAGATTCTCTCTTTATCTTTAACTTTTGGCATTTTAATTATGATTTGTGGACCTCTTTGGGTTCACCTTGTTTGAGACTCTCAGTACTTCCTTGACTTGTATGTCTATTTCCTTCACCAAATTAGGGAAGTTTTCTTTCATTATTTTTT
Source organism: Mormoops blainvillei (assembly GCA_004026545.1). Lineage (NCBI taxonomy): Eukaryota > Metazoa > Chordata > Mammalia > Chiroptera > Mormoopidae > Mormoops > Mormoops blainvillei. The sequence goes on along the minus strand of PVJD01012363.1, from coordinate 10,547 downwards.
TCAAATAAGTTTTCAGTTTCTTACTCTTCCTCTTCTTCTTCTGGCATCCCTATGATTTGGATGTTGGTACGTTTGGAGATGTCCAGAGGCTTCTTTTTCTATGCTCATTTTTTAAAATTCTTTTTTCTTCTTGCTGCTCTGATTGAATGCTCTTTTTCTTTCTTATGTTCCAAACCCTTGATTTAATACTCAGTTTCATGCCCTCTACTGTTGGTTTTCTTTATTTCACTTAATATAACCCTCACTTTTGCCTTGGTCTTTTTTTATGTTGTTGTCGAATTCATTGAATTCTTTGAGCATCCTGATAACCAGTGTTTTGAACTCTGTACTGGATAGGTTAGCTATGTCCATTTCATTTAATTCTTTTTCTGGAGTTTTGTTCTGTTCTTTCAGTTGGGCCATATTTCTTTGTCTCCTCAGTTTGGCAACCTCCCTGTTTTTGTTTCTGTGTAGTATGTAGAGCTTCTTTGACTCCCTGTCTTTGTAGCATGGTCTATTGTAGAAGAGTCGAACTATAAATTGTGTGGGACAAAGCCTTAGGTGATCACCAGGGTAGGGCAACCCATTTCACCACTTTCTGGCTCTGCATGGGGGGATGGCTCAGAGAGGGGGCATTGTAGCTGCCTGGCTTCTGGAGGTTTGCCCTGGAAGAAACTGTCTCCCAGCACTCGTCCTTTTTCCAGCACATATGCCACTTGTGCCCTTCCAGCTATTGCCCTGGTGCTGAGTCCCAGAGGGGGTGGGTCTGTGTAAGTCCTGACTTGGTGTGGGCCCTTTAAAAGGAGCCTCCTGATAATCCAGCACTTTCTTCCACTGCCCAAACCATCACAGCTTTTTACAGCCAGAAGCTATGGGGATTTATCTTCCTCATGCTGGGACCTTAGGCTGATGGGTGTTCTGGTTTGGAGCTTGGATCCCTCACTCCTGAGGCATCCCTCCTGATTTTTATCCACCACACATGAATGTGGGACTGCCTGTTCTGTCTCCTCATTGCACTGCCTCTCCACGCCACTCCCGCACCTCTGTGCCACAGTCATGGCTCCATGCTTCTCCCTGCCTCTACATCTCCCTCTACCCCTCTTGCCCATCTGGATGAATGTGGCTTCTTTAAATCCTTGGTCGTCAGACTTCCATATGGCTCTATTTTCTGTTGGTACTGGGTGATGTTTGTTTTGTAGTTTAGATGTAATTTTTCCTGTAGTCGTGTGAGGAGGCAAAGCATGTTTACCTATGCCTCCATCTTGACTTTAAGCCCACAAGCTAAGTTCTATGCTAGGTCCACTGCAGCAATCACTGTTGCAGCCTCGCAATGGCACAACTAGCGCAAACCTCACCCTTGCCTGACAGTGCACCCCACGTCCCCTCTCTCCCTCTGTAAATTACTCTTTATTTCAATTACTGTGTCTTTCATTTATGACTGCTTATTTTTTATGCTGTTGGGGTTCTCACTAAGTTCATTTAACATCCTTATAGCCAGTGTTTTGAACTCTGCATCTAGTAGGTTGCTTGTCTCCATTTTGTTTAGTCTGTTTTCTGGACTTCTGTTCTTTCATTTCAGCCATGTTTCTTTGTATCCTCATTTTGGTAGCCTCTCTGTTTCTATATATTACATAGAGCTGCTACATCTCCCAGGCTTGGTAGAGTGTCCTAATGTAGTAGGTGTCCTGTAGGATCTAGTGGTACAAACTCCCCACTCCAGATATACCCTCATACCCATGTGGGATGTTTACACCCCCCATCACCCAAACTGGGTATTCAGTGTGTGCCACCTGTGTGGGCTCTACACCCTCCTCTTACAGTTGAGCCTTGATTGCTGTTGGCATGTCAATGGGAGGGATTTACCCCCAGGCTGATCAGCTGTAAGGACTGGCTGTGACCATTCACCACCAACCTCTGACCATCATGGAGTATCAGCTGGGCAGGGGTCCTCTCCACAGTGTAGGACTTACTTCAGCAAGTCTCTGGTGTTCACTAAGTCCACTTCTTGAGTTTTTCACTTGTGGAGGTGGTTGGACAGTGGTACTTTGTAATGGTCTAAAACTGTCCACTGGGTTCACAGACTCTGGGGCCTCCCCAAAGGTGCACATCAAGGTCAGCCACCATCTGTGTTCTTCCCGGGGCCACCTGGCATAAGCTACAAAGCAATCTGCAGATATCTTCTATTTGTGCTGGGCTCACAAGCACCCAGGTGAAGCCAACTTGTGAACCAAGGCTGACCACTGCTACTGTGGGCCTGGGGACACTTAGTGAGAGGTATGGGGCACACTCAGGCCAATTGCTGCTCGTTTGAGTGAATGTAGGGAAATCTGAAGCATGGACCAAGACAAGCCATTCGTATGGAAAAGCCCCTGGAATCAGCTTGGGTGGGCCTGAGAGCTGGATGGGCAGGGCCTCAGGGAATCACCAGGGTGGGGAAAACAGTATGATCCAGGTTGATGGAGTCTCAGATATGGCATATTTCTGCCAGCTCTTTCGGGGGAGGGCTCATCAAAGGAGCAATAGCTTCTGCCAGCACTTCTGTCTTGGAGAAAGCTGCCCCCAGATCTTGCCCTGATGATGGGCAAATCAGTTTCTTCCTGTGTGTCTCTGGTGCCACTCAAGCTGCTTCCTCAGCTGCTGCATCCATGCTGGAGCTCACAAGGAATGAATTCAAGAAATTATTTGCTAGACTCTAAGAGGAACTTCCTAGGAGTCCAGAAGCTTCCGTCTTTTTCAACCACAATCCCTGATGGTTTTTACAGACAAAAGTTATGGGGACTTATCTTCCTGGCACTGGTACCCAAGGCTGAGAGCCTGGTGTGGGGCTGACACTGTTGCTCCTCAGGTGGAACCCCATGGCCAAGATATCCCTCCCAGTTTTGATCTGTCACATGTGGGTGTGGGACCAGCCCATTTTGTGTCACCACTTCTCCTCCCAATCTTGATGTGGCTTCTTCTTTAATACCATAGTTGTAAAACTTCCACTGAGCTCTGTTTTAGGTGGTGCTGAATGATAGCTGTTCTGTAGTTTAGTTGTAATTTTGTTGTGTTTGTGGGAGATGGCGAGTACTACATTTACCCACACCACCTTCTTGACTGAAAGTCCCTCTGTCAGGTTCTAACTTAATCCTGGACATTCAACTATCTTCCCACCCCATTCCCTCACATAGACTAATAGCAGACACATATATGTACAGCACACACACACACACACACACACACACACACACACACACAACTCAGTTCTAATGTGAGAGAAAAAATTATTTTATAAAGTTGATAGTATATAAGAGCACTTTGTTAAAAGTAAAACATTCCCTGTAAGCTCAGGAGAAAGCTACACAGTTGACCTTTGTTGATTTTCCACCCCTTCCCACCTGCCATTGAATTTGCTGGAGTTACTGTGGTGATACCTCCCTGCCAACTCTGCCTGCTGCCCAGTGAAGTCACCCGAGGAGCTCTCTCCTCCTGAGTTAACAAAGCCAGCCTTCATGAGTCCCCTGGCATTCACCTTCACTGTGTTTCATGTACTGGAGTATTTTGTGGGAGACTGAGTCCCAAGAAACTGTCAAGGTCATGGACCTAAGTCCTGTCTCTGTTAGTAGCCCTTTGAAGGAACTGTAGCTCAAGGGAGGGCCTGGCCTTTTTGAAAAGACTAGCTTTTTAATTAAATGCCATAGTTTTATGATTAGAGCTGAGAGCTCTGAGATTTCACACCCATATCAATAATCCCTAAGAAATGCACAGTATTGACTTCTTTCCACTTATTTTCTTATAATTTTCATTTCATCATGGCTGTAAGGCACTGAGACAAGTTATTTCTGGAGAAATCGTTCTTGGTAAGTAGTTGGAATCATTCACTTTTGCCTTGTTCCTCACCTCTTACCCAAGTTATGGAATTATTTTCCTGAAATGTCCAATAAACCTAGTCTAGTCAAACAACTGAAATATTAAAGGTTTTTGTTGTTGTTGTTGTTGTTGTTGAACCAAAAGGAAAAAAAAAAAAGACACACCACTCATACCTTCAGGAATTATTACGTAGTGGTTTCGTGGGTAAGCTTTGGGGTCAGACTGCTTGAATTTAAATGTTGGATCTTTTATTTACTGACTGAATAATCTTTGGCAAGTTACTAAGCCTCTCTGTGCCTCAGTTTGTACTATCTGTAAAGGAGACAATATATACCCACCTCATAGGATGGTTCTGACAATAATTTAATCAATTCACATAAAGCACTTAAAACACTGCCTGGCAGAGGCAAATGCTCAATGGATATTAGTTCCTATTATGCCTAAAGCTAATCTTTAAGTGCTAACAATATTTTCCCGGGAAGGAGTTGGATATAATGGAAAACACATTGCACAGACAGTCAGGAGTCCTGTGTTTTGTTACTGCCATCAGCTACCACATAGCCATATGACTTGGAGACATTGTTGGTTTCAGTAACCTCATCTATGAAACTGAGAAGATAATACTTCCCTTAGCTGTTCATATGCCTGTGTACACATACCTCCCACCACACATGCACTTTCAGTAATAGAGAAGGAGGATTAAATGTGAACACACATTTTAAAACTCTGAAGCTACATGAAACACTGCAGTTATGGTGATCATGTTGCCATGTATACTATGCATACTTAGGCTATAGCAGACCCTCAAAACAAAATATACTTTCATATTTATGTTGTATTTTTGCCTTTCAAAGGAAATAGGCCATCCAGAATTTTATCACAGCTGGCTATTGCAAGCCTCTAGGGCATAAAGACCATATTGTTTGCATGTTTTATTCACAGTCTAGCAGATAGTGTGCATTTAGTATATATTAAATGGAAAAATACAGTTTTATACAAGTGCAATCAATCTGAGACAGCTAACATGCCTCAAAAGTGGTCTTTAAATAGATTTTTTAGCAAGTGTTTAATGATGTTGACTTTGCATAATGTCAAGAACCTGTGATAATTTAGGTCCCAAACAAGTTGAAATTTGGTTTGGACACATGCCTTAGGAGACCATGTTATGGCTCAGCAGGAGAAGCAATAGCCCAAACTTTTAGGACTTGGGATCTCTTATCCTAGATCCACCTTATCTTTCACAACAGAGTAGACAGTAGTCTCATGTCTCTCTATATGTCACATGGAAAAATAAAATTGTTATAAAGAGTACTCAGTGAGTACTTGTCAAATATAAGAATGAATGAGGCCATGGAGGGTGTGTGTATAAACTCTAAGCCACCTCAGATCTGGTACTTCTCATTAGTGAGAGGAAGGACGATGGGAATGCATTTTTCCAGTAACCATAGGGAGGAGGGGAATGCTGCTTTTGTGATAACTAAAGCTTTGGCTGTGAAACACTTGCAGAAATACAAAGTGTTGTGGAAATCCTTAATAACAGGTTACAGACACAATTCTCTCCAATAACAATGGTTGCATAAACTATTGACAATGGATCATTTTAGGATACTCATTTACTGTCTAATTGGTTAAAGGAAGAAAGAATAACAGATAAGAGTAAGAATGTATCAAATGAAAACATTAATTGTCTTAACAACAACACAAAAGATCCCTTAGTTGTTGTGTTCTTTCTTTTAAATATCTAAAGGTATATTTTTAAAAAGCACAGGTTTTTATTAGATAAAGTGACTACCAGAATGTTTGCATTTAAGCCATTAAATGAAGCCATTCCTTTTTTATAGAATGAAATCTTTCATTCCCTACATCTTCAAAAGCTTATTTTTATTTTCCTAAGCTAGGTTAGGAATAGGTGGTTAAGAGAAGAAACTCCTTAGCCTTGATTCATAGAATTAAGGTCATACACTATAAAAAGAAAATTTCACAAGTTGAGGAGAAAATAACCACACTTAGAATGTCTTAGTGTTTCAGCTTTTTTTTGGGGGGGGGTCTCTAGATGAGACATAAACCATTCTTCTTGTGACATTTTAAAGTAAACCATGTGCCCTCTCCATAAACTCTTTGGAGAAGGACCTTTCTTCAGTTTTAAAAAATATTTTAATTAAGCAGAATGATTTGATGAGTTCTTAGGGCTTTTTAACTATTTAATTGTGTAGTCTGGGAGGAATGATAGAACTTTACTTCCTTAGATATTGTTGGGCTTTCTTTTGTAAAGAGTGAACTGTAAAATCTGAGAATGTGACCTTGATGCCACTTTTAGTAGGTGTCATTTCTTAGCCATGAGAACCTTGAATAAGTAAGAATGTTTCCCAATCAAACAAGACTTGGCATGTTCAAGTGAAACCCTTGGAGACAGAGAATTTAAAAAAACCAATGATTATATCTTAGAACTAACTCGTCAAGATCACAGGACATGGTATGGTCCAGCATGAAAAATTCTGGCCCACAAGATTCTCTTACAATAACTTATAAGAGATAATCTTGGTGTGTCCACAGTAAAATGTGTTCCTAAACCCCAGTGGCTTCTATAAGACAAATTCTTCTTAAAATAAAGTTTCATCATTTTTAGAAACAAGTCATTTTCTGGGGTTCCCTACATTCTTCTGCTTAGCCACTTTCCTGATTTCTCAAGGTTCGCTTCTTCCCAATCCAATGTGAAAACAGACATTTTGAGAGCCATAATGAAGCTGGCCTTAATTAGTTCCTATGTGATTTTAAAGTTGTTACATATATTAGACCAAAATTTTAAAGATATGGTCAAAGGGTCAAAAGAGAAAAGATTTCAGAAGGATCATGTATGTAGATTCAACCTCGGGCCCTGACAACTGCTCAGGAAAACTGTTCTGCTGCTAATGAGTCACTGACAAAAGTCTAGCCATTTATGAACACCTATATTTTAGCTGCTACTCAAACTGGTAAGAATACACTGTTGAAACAACGTTTTGTCTTGAATTTGTAAATAGAGATCCCCTTTCTCTCCACCTAATTTATATACCTACCTATTTATTTATATCCTGCCTTGACCCAAAAAGAGCGTAAAGTGCTCTGCAAAAGTGCACATAATAAAAGCAAGATATAATGAAATTAAAATGCATAGGAACAATCAGGGAAAGGGAAAAATACAGGTAGGAAAGTAAGATGTAAGGTTATGACACAATGCATGGCATGGTTACCGTGCTTCATAGAGGCGGACCATAGTGCTGGGCTGTGCTTTCTAGCAACAAATGTGAAGAGGGTAAAATGATTAGATCATGAATGTCAGTGTTCAGAAGTTTAAAACCAACTAGTTTTTCAGAAAAGCCAGTGGAGGGTAAATGATAAGAACTTATTGGGCAAATGATACAAAGGGGTGACCAACTCTTACAGAGTCATACATTTTGTAATAGTTATAGGTATTCATTTCTTATTTCTGAGAATCCTTTGAATGGATTGTTTTTAATGATCTCTGGTCTGTATTACCCTTAGGGGAAAATATCTACCTGTCTATCTACCTATCTGTCTCACTATATATGAAATGATATATGTAACAGCCTTGAAAATATTTCACAAATTTTTAAAAAATTTCTAATTGCCGTACCTTGGTATTTAGAATCATAGTAGGTGAAACTTAAGAAACAAGACTATGTACATTTATAGTCTGGTCATGGGCCTGCACAAATAAATGGCTTATATTTAATAGCAACTTATTTCTAAGTTTGCTTAATTCTAGTTAAATTCACGTGGAACATAAAATACCAGAAAAATTGAACAGCAGTTGGAGCCACACTTTTAGTCTCTTCTCTGTGAGCTATTCTAGAAAATGTGGGGGCTTCCCTTACAACCTAATCTTGCCATTTTTATGTGGCTGATTAAAAAAATCATTCAGTATTAAAAAATAACATTGAAATGTGTTACCTATTTGAGTGTTTGGGTCCATTAACTTTTTCCGGTGGTTTTTCCAATTAAAATTACACTGATGCCATATGGCATCTATTGTGCGCTAAAACTCCCTAACTCATGAAAGAAATGTCAAAGCAGATTGGGAGGAAAAAAAGAGGGAGTGAGTTAACACTTTTCAGTGGTTAGAGTCACTGGTTCCATCAAGACTATTTTCCAAGGTCCAGATTTTCTCATTTAAAAAAATTTCATAGACTTTATTTTGTAGAGCATTTTTAGATTAAAAAGAAACCAAGCACATAGTACAGAGTTTATATTTGTTCCCTCTCCCTTGAACAGTTTCCTATAGCATTAACATTATTAGCATTATTGTGGTATATGCTATAATTAATGAACCAATATTGATACATTATTTTAACTAAACTTCATAGTTTACATTAAATTTACTTTTCAGGTTGCACAGTTCTATGGGTTTTAGTAAATGCATAATGTCTTATATTCCCCATTAGAATATCATACAGAACCGTTTCACCACCCTAAAAGTCCTCAGCTTCACCTATTCACAACCTTCCCTCTCTTCTCCCACCCCCAAACCCTTGGTAACCAGTGGTCTTTTTAGTGTCTCCATAGTTTTACTGTTTATAAAATGTCAAATATTTGGAATCATTTAGTATATAGCCTTTTAAGGCTGGCTTCTTTTGCTTTGCAACAGATATCTAAAATTCCTCCATGTCTCTTGGTGACTTGATACCTCATTTTTTACTGCTAAATACTATACCACTGTATGGATATACCACTGTTTGTTTATCCTCTTGAAGGACATCTTAATTGCTTCCAGTTTTGGGTGATTATAAAAAAAGCTGCTATAAACATTCATGTGCAGGTTTTGTATGAACACAAATTTGCAACTTACTTGGGTAAAAATTAAGAGCACAATTGCTACATTGCATGATGAGAGAATATTTAGGTGTTTTTTCATTTTTTATATTTAATTTTTTCAATTACATTTTATATTCAGTATTATTTTGTATTAGTTTCAGGGGTACTGCATAGCGGTTAGACAGTCATATACTGTATAAAGTGTTCCCCCTGGTATTTCCAGTACACTCCTGGCACCATAGATATTACAATATTGTTGACTATATTCCCTATGCTATATATAACATCCCCATGACTATTTTGTAACTACCAATCTGTACTTGTCAATCCCTTTGCCTTTTTTCACTGTCCGCCAACTTCTCTCCCTTCTGTCAATGATCATTCTGTTCTCTATATCTATGAGTCTATTTCTGTTTTGATTGTTCCTTTATATTGTCCATTAGATTCAACATATAAGTGAAATCATATGGTATTTGTCTTTCTCTGACTGACTCATTTCACTTACCATAATATCCTCAAGGTCTACCCATGGGGTTGGAAATGATAAGATTGTTGTCCTTTTCTATGGGTAGTATTCCACTGTATATATGCACCAAGGTGTTTTGTTTTTTTTTTAATCAACTTGTCTATTTTTGCCACTTATTCTATTTTATTTTTTTGCAATTTTGTAAAAATTATATTTTATTGATTACGATATTACAGTTGTCCCGATTTTTCCCCCATGCCCCCCTCCACCCAGCATCCCCATTCCCTCAGGCAATCCCCCACCATTGTTCATGTCCGTGGGTCATGCCTATAAGTTCTTTGGCTACTCCATTTCCTATACTGTACTGTACACCCCCATGGCTATTCTGTAATTACCTATTTGTACTTCTTAATCCCCTCACCTCTCATCCATTCCCCCACATCCTCCTCCCACCTAGCAACCATCAAAACACTCTCCACATCCATGATTCTGTCTCTGTTCTTGTTTGCTTAGTTTGTTTTTTAGATTCAATTGTTCACAGGCATGTATTTGTTGCCATTTTATTGTTCATAGTTTTGATCTTCTTTTTTCTTAAATAAGTCCCTTTAACATTTCATATAATAATGGTTTGGTGATGATGAACTCCTTTAGTTTTTTCTTGTCTGGGAAGCTCTTATCTGCCATTTGATTCTGAAAGATAGCATTGCTAGGCAGAGCAGTCTTGGCTCTAGGTTCCCACTTTTCATGACTTTGAGTATTCCTTGCCAGTCCTTTATAGCCTGGAAAGTTTCTTTTGAGAAATCAGCTGACAGTCTTATGGGAACTCCCCTGTAGATAACTTTTTTTCTCTTTCTGCTTATAAGATTCTCTCTTTATCTTTAACCTTTGGCATTTTAATTATGATGTGTCTTGGAGTCGGCCTCATTGCATCCATCTTGTTTGGGACTCTCTGTGCTTCCTGGACTTGTATGTCTATTTCCTTCACAAAATTAGGGAAGTTTTCCTTCACTATTTTTTCAAATAGATATCCAATTCCGCGATCTTTCTCTTCTCCTTCTGGCATCCCTATGATGCGAATGTTGGAACACTTGAAGTTGTCTCAAAGGTTCTTTACACTATCCTCATTTTTTGGATTCTTTTTTCTTCTCGTTGTTCTGATTGGTTGTTTTTTGCTTCCTTATGTTCCAAATTCTTGATTTGATTCTCAGCTTCATCCACTCTACTGTTATTTCCCTATAAATTGTTCCATACTTCAATTAGTGTACCCTTCATTTTTGACTGGATCTTTTTTATGCTATTGTGGTCCTCACTAAGTTCCTTGAGCATCCTTATAAACAGTGTTTTGAAATCTTCTGACAAATTGCTTATATCCATTTTGTTTAATTCTTTTTCTGGAGTTTTTAAAAATTGTTGTTCCAGTAGTTTTGTCCATGTCCCCCCA